>JAIUZE010075107.1:0-57947 GCA_022085475.1 Heliosperma pusillum | reverse complement strand
TTTGGATGGCTTTTTGCTATGATATTTTGGGTTCGGGTGTGAGCTAGCGGGCGTAGTCCCTGGATGAAACACCTCTAGACGATTTTAGCTTGTTTGCTTAACACTTTTAATTTGTTAACATTTGGAGAGACTTCGTCTCTTGTTGTGGTATTTTTATTGGTTTGTAATATTTTGACACTCCTCGTATTTTCTATCTTACATGTATAAAAGTTTTTAAAATACCGTATTTTCGCTAATTATATCACATGCTTGTATGTTTTATTTCCGCATTCGCGAGGGTTGTCACATGAACTCTTTTTTTTTCTTTTTCTTTTTATTCGGCACGACAATCAGTAATTCCGTCCAATCAAGATCATTTTGACATAACTTGAACAATATCCCAAATGAGCACCCAAACACAAACGGTATAGCTACTAACTTAACAAGGTAGGCAATATTTTTACATGTAGCTAATGAAATGTGAAACAATGTGAAAAGGGGCTAAATTTAGGCAATGGATTCAAAGTGAATGGCTTCAAATGTTTTTTTTAAATCAGGAATGTAATGCTCACTAGAAATGGAATGAAAACCATACTTGTGCGTTTTTGATGTGACGCAAATCATAAGGAGAAACTACAGACACCTAATTGGGATCGGGTATAGATGTACCGATCAGGAGGCTCTACCTTACCGTATATGTAGTTTGCCAAAGTCAAGATCAAGCCTAATAAGTCTAAAATCAATCCCTTACCCACTGTGTACAAGACATCCACATGTATGCAAAATCCCGTCAAAAGCGTGAAACATTGGCTAAAAAGCTACAATAAGGGAAATGCATTGAGGAATGACATTATGCACAACACAATTGGGTGGACAAAACATACAACTTTTTCTAAAATTTTAATTTTTTGATTTTTTTTGATTTTTCAAATTTTGCAAATTCAATAAACAACTAGACTAAATAAACAACGACACAAACTAAATCCCTCCCCCAAGCTAGAATAACACATTGTCCTCAATGTGCGAAACGGGTTTAAGTGCAGAAAACACAAAGAAGGACAACATAACCAACAAAGGAATGGGGGACGACTCAACAAAATGGTAAAGAAAGAAAAGAAAACATACAACCGTGCAGAAGCTCCCCCAAGCTAGCTTGAAAACGGGGGCAAAGTACAACCCAAGCACCAAAGTACCTGTGATGAACAAGCTACTAAAATACTAGATAAAATTATTGTCTTATTGTCAAAGCTATTAGAACCAAAACCAAATGAATTATTTAAAAATTAACATTATTAAATTGTCCAACAAAATAATTTATTTCATAACAAAAATATAATAAAACACGGGTTGCCTCCCGCGAAGCTTTATTTAAATGTCTTGCTAGACTCTTTATTAATGAAAATCATTCTTTGTGCCTTAAAAAGCATGTCAATGCCCTTAGAAGTCGATCATATACCTGCGCATGAGCTATACAAAAACATATGTAAGCAATTGACAAGATATAGGCATGAAATATTGAGGGTAAGAATTGATATATCTTATCATTGTGCGCATGACAAACTTCATAAATGACCACTGAGCTGCTCCACTCGTCAGTGAGAGATGGAGTGAAATGTTTAAGATCATGGAACAAACAATTAGTTCCCAAAATAACATTAGTGGACTCTAATTGGGGGTAGGGTGAATCAAAGGAGTGGGAATCAAAAATGGGTAGTTGATCCCACTTAATTTCAAGGCTAAGTTCACAAAACCCAGTATCATTTTCAAATAAATCTGGAATATCCTTAGCGAGGAATTTTCAAAGAAATCGGATGACTCGATCGACGACTCTCCGTTGGAGTCACAAATGGGCTTAACAACATCCTTGTCTAAAGTCTCGACTACCATATGGTCAATATCAATAATGGGGGTCTCAAAATTGTCAAATGGAACGACACTAGAGTGACTTTCAATAGAAAAGGTTGGACCATCATCATCGTCATCTATTAATTCATATGATTGGGGAGAATTAGACTTACATAAGGGGGCTGGAAAAGCATAGGAGAAAATAGAGTCACATGAGGGGGCTGAAAAAGCATAAGGAAAATTGATTGGCTTACATTTTTTAAACGTGGGTTCTTCCTTTTGCCTTTTGAGCATTTGAACTTGAGCCATCATTTCATTGAGTTGCTCTTGGATTCTCAACCGCCGGTGCGTTTCTTCCGGAGATTGGGATGCCATAAAGTCCAAGAAAATCCAAAGTTCCTCTCCTCTCTTCTGATAAAGACTTCCACCACTCAATTGCATAGCCAGGCTACGACACTCAATGAGCATTCCATGAATCACGACATGTCTCATATAGGTCTCATCAAGGGTATGCCCAAGAGAGATAATATGGTTATGATAGCGATAAAATCGGTCGAGGTATTCATGGAAAGGCTCATCCTCGCATTGTGAAGGTTGGAAATAGATAGTCATTGAGAGAAAATAAAGCAATCCCTTTGAAAGAAAATATTCCTATTACCTGAAAAGAGTCACTATACTACAAGGAAAAGGTGAGAAAAATCTCAAGGAAAAAGTGTTCCTCAAGACAAAAGAAAAGAAGAAGAAAAAAAAAAGACAAGGTAAAACTCTACTAATCACAAATAAACAAAACCGTGCTCCCCGGCAACGTCGCCAAAATTTGACAGGGTTGTCGCATACCCTAATCAAAGATAAATAACCCAGACTAGGCTAACAACAAATTAATGTAATTAGGGAAGTAAGGGGTTGATCTCGGGGAGACGGGAGATACTTGTGAATAGTTATGGTTAGAGCTCTATCTTGTACGATTGGCAAATGTTTGTCACTAATTACTAAATGCTATAATAAAAATGATAACAATACAATAAAGAAAAGGATCTAGGGATCGGGGTTCACATGCTAATCAATTTAAAAGCAAAGTTGATTACGGGTTTAGAAAAATCATAGTTGTCCAAGTCTCGTAGCGGTATATTCCTCTCGGATTCGTACCGATTTTTTAATGGGTCCTAACGTCCTCTCAGCCTGGTTAGGTCATTAAACTATTCTTGCCAGTCCTTTAATTTTCATCTCGACTCTTGCCCTTGAGACGGAAATTGACAAGTATAAACAATTGATTATGGCCATTAAACAAAGTCTATCATGAGAATCAAACAAGAAAGAGAGACAACTAAAACAATCGTACCCGGAATCAATTTATACTTATAGATTAATTAGACATGTTAATCCTTCCCCTAGAACAAAGATTACTTATGCATGATTAACAATGAAAGGGAAACTAACATTATAAAACTAAGAATGGTAAACATGATAAAGGAAATGTAAAAACAAGAATAAGGATTACCGGAATGGATGAGCAAAGGAACTTGAATAGGAAAATGCAAACCCGGAAACTAGAATTCCAATTACAACTAGAACAATTACAAATGAAGGAAACTTAGAACTAAACTAAACTAGAGAAAACTAAAACTAAAACTAAACTAAAACTAAGAAAGATGAGAGAAAGAAGAAGACTAAACTAAAGAGAGAAGTATTTGTTTTGTACATGTTTTGTTGTGTGTGATGCTAGGCTATTTATAGGGTTGAGAGGCTGCTCAAATGTGTCCGGATTCATGCCCATTAAACAAGCCATTAAGCCTTGCATTAAAGAGAGGTAGATGAAGAGAAGATGCGTAGAATACAATAAACCCGATCGGATTTGTGGATCCCCGATCGGGGATGTTGTCTGTTCAGAACTTTGACTTTCGTTTGATCTTCCCTTGGTACGTGACTTGATCTACCTTGACTCCATTGACTTTAGATTCGAACGGGGACGTAACTAACACCTCTTGGGCCTCATTTCCTCCCCTATTTGGGCTTGATCATGTCCCCAAGGGTTAAGGGTCGGAGCATGAGGTTTGAGACGACTTTCGTCGACGAATAGCAAAACCGTCGCAACTTGTGCATATGAGCTCGTAATGACTTGAAACTTGTTCCCTTTGACTCGGAACCTCTAGATCTTTATAGCATGCCATCTTAACCTCACTTAATCGTCCTTCTTAGCTTCTCCTTGCTCATATTTCCTTCAAATGACGGGATTTGAAGTAGAAACGACTCAATTCCTACAAATGACATTAAAGCACGAGAAATACTGCAAAGTAGAGATTAGCACATAAAACCACTTCTTAAAGTGGATAAGCCATATCAAATCGAGCTAAAATGAGGGGATAAAATCATACAAATTAACACTTATCATCTACATTTGATGTATTACAACTTAATGCGTAGTTTATGAGCTTTATAATACAGTTTTCGAATTTTATTTTAAAAATTATGAGTTTTACTATAAAATCTTCTATTTTTGTTATAAAAATTTTCATTACAATGTTGTTTGCGAAATTAAAACAAAAATTTGAAATGAGGCTCACCTTTTTGCCCTCATCTACGAAAATTGAGTTGCATAACATAAAGAACAACTCTTTCTTCGAATCACATTTCATTAACAAAGGGCAATCTCTTGAAATAATGTCAATGTAGTCATGAGGCAGGAAACTCGCCCATACGAAATCAGAAGCCGCCACTAGGAACCAAAAACCCCAGAAATACAATAATAATAGTAATAAAAATTGGGAAACAAGAAAGAGTTTTAAAGCAAAAACCACAAGATATTCTTAGCCACATAATTAAAAAAACAAAGGCGAACAAAAGGCACGCCACAACACCAATTAGCAATCAAAACCCCGAGAACATCGGTGACATTATCCAAAAAAAATTACGTCTACATGGCCGCCAGATACCTAGCCTAGTAGTTGACCCCTGTGAACACAATCCTTGTAGTCGACAACTAAACCTCCATCAACCATATACAACCACCAGTCCATGATTACTACAACCTTTGTCATTCGCCTCATTAGAAATCATGCCCAAACTCATTTAAAAAAACATTTAAAGAACTCACTTCCAAAAGAAAACATACAAAAAACGCATTAATACAGTAGAACCCGCGCCAACCAAATTATAACCAAATAGCAAAAAAAAAATCAATAAGTAAAGGCGCTCATGGTGAAAAAGATACAGGTACACTTTACTCATTAATGACGTCGAGCCTGACCAATCTTTGGGAGCGAGTGGCATGATGAAGGGGTGAAGTGTCATGCCAAACTCCACATCCCTACTTCCTCTGCGGGGTGTAGCATCGAGCCCAACATGTCCTTCCGAGATGATTTCCCCACCAAATTGACATTTACAAGCACTATAAACAAAGTTATGCACTAATAAGACAAAATTAGATTAAAGAACGTACCTTGTAGAAGACGCAAAAACCGTCACCAACAAGCATGTTCTTTGTGACCAGGGTAGCTAACCCCTAACCAAGGTGAATTCTCACTTATACCCAATTAAAAAACAAAGTTCATATCACAATACATGTTGACCTTAACTAAATTCAG
This sequence comes from Heliosperma pusillum, assembly GCA_022085475.1. Lineage (NCBI taxonomy): Eukaryota > Viridiplantae > Streptophyta > Magnoliopsida > Caryophyllales > Caryophyllaceae > Heliosperma > Heliosperma pusillum. Next base: position 52,542 of record JAIUZE010075107.1, on the reverse strand, counting down.
CTCTTAGAACACTAAAATAAGACGAAATTATGTCGTTGAGCATGAAAATTCCCACCCTCATATGAAAACCAATTTTAACAGCTCATCTTTTACTAACAGCTACTATTTACATTCTACAACTTTTTGTCAATAACTCACATACCCATATCACAAAATCATCTAAAACCGCATGATATACACAAATCAAACTAATGGAGTATCATCACCGCAAAACAGACTGATAAAGTAAGATGATATCTAAAACAAGTACCATGAGCGTATTAAATATGATAGTCTAAAAATGAAAATCTCATCTGCCTAGCTAACAAAATCCTCGCAATAACACAAATAACAACCTTAAAAAACATAGAGATTACCAACAAAGAAACAAAGATCTAAGCATTAGAAAAAGAGAGAGGGTATAATTGAAGACCTGAATCATGACAATGAGTAGAATGACACAGGTGACAAGCAAACCAAATTTTTCATAATTGCTCTTAAAAACAAAATTAGAAAGAGAAAGGAAGTGGAGTGATTCAAACCTACAAATGACAATTGGCAAAACTGTAGAACGAAAAATGGAGAAACTGGAAAGTTAAAATGAGTGTTGGAGTAAAATGCAGATATTATAGTGTAAATGAATGACGCCGGAATGAATGACGCTGGAGTGAGAATCTGAGAATGGGAAAGATAAATGGGAAGACAAGTGTTTTGTGGACGAGATTGTGACCGACTCTTTTAGGGAAACACATCTAGAATGCCAACAACAGCCTGGAACAATTCATCAATTCATTCCAAAGAGTAATTAAAAGTGAAGATAGATATACCTTAAATAGAAATCCGATCTCAACACAAGTCACTAGTGACAAAAGTGATGTTGTCTTGAACATTGAGTATCCCAGCTGCAAGAAAGATCTATTGCAACCAGCAAAACAGATCTTTAACTATGAAACTGATTTACAACATTATCGCATTCACCCTTTGTCACCATGAATTGCAGCAGCCTCAAATTGCCAAGACAAGTTCCAAACAAGAAGATCACACGTCTTTTTTTGTTGCACGGAAGACTTTGACTTTTGATCATGGTTCTTGCGATCTCAATACCTGCTCCCAATATCTCCTCCAATCTTCTCTGCATCTCCAAGTGAGCCACAACCACAACCTCCACGTACTACATCTGCAATGAAACTATTCAGAAAACAAGCTAAACTATGACAAATTGAACTAAGGTTAGACACTTTGCAATTGCTCTGTTTTTGTTTGGACTGAATGCTAAAAGAAAGAGATAGAACCTTAACCAAAACACAAAGCCAATGGTTGAGGGTTGAGGGTTGAACCTTGAACCCAGCACTCAGCTAAGGATCTAAGCTCACTTCCAAGCACAAAGCAAAGAAAGTTGTCTCAAGCACACAGCCAAGAGATGTTAACAGAAATAAGGTTTCAGTTTTTGTGTTTACTTCAAATCTGTCTTTCATTCATTAAGAAATGACCTTATATAGGCAAGGAGATTACATCCTACTCGTTCAATACATCCTAGGGCCACAATTGGCTTGCAAAAGAAACAGGAATAACATCTACATTGTTCAGAATTAAAGCAATAAAGTAGAAAAGAAGTCTAATGAGACAATCTGCCTTAATGGGGTTGTTTAGGTTGAAACTGGTAGAGGAGTGGACTTCCAGGCTTGATTCTTGAGCTCAACTGAAGTGGGATGAATGCCAAAGGGTCTGTTAGAAGATCCTTGAGCTTTTTTGTTCAAAATAGGAAAGTTTGATAGTGACATTTAAACTACTGCAAAAAGGCTGAATTCTGGACAGTTTGTAGTTGTCCCTAAGCTAACTTTTGTTGGGTGCATTTCCTGGAGGATAAATCCTGGACAAAGTTGTAGAGGACCCTCCTTAGGACTAATATTGATCACTGGTTTGTCTTGTTTGAGTGTCTAAGGCTCCATGGACCTTGTTTGGACATACTGTGACTGACTGGCTGTGGCTGAGGATTGTTATTGTTGTGTTGGGTTTGTTTTGCTGTTGGCTGTGTGTTGTTGTGGCTTAATCTTGGGAAGTGGATGGCTAGGCTTTTTTCTGGTTGGTGTGGTGTTGTTTTTGTTGGCCTGGAGTGGTGGTTACTTGGACTGAATAGGATGTTGTCATAGCTAGTCATGGTGTTGTCTGAATGGTTGTTGTTGCCTTGATGTTGTTGATGTTGAGTCTTGTCTCGAGCTTGTGTCTTGTCTTGGTCATGTACTCCTGTTGCAACCTCCCTTTCTTGAAAAGGATTTGCCCTCAAATCTTCATCACCCTCATCATCTGATTCACCATGATAGGGACTCAGGTCTCCAACATTGAAAGTACCATGGACACCATAGCTTCCTGATAGATCCACTTTGTAAGCATTGGTGCCTATCTTCTAAAGTATCTCAAATGGTCCATTAGCTCTTGGCATGAGTTTGTTTCTCCTCTTATCTGGAAATCTCTCTTTTCTCAAATGCAACCATACAAGATCACCTGCCTTGAACTCCCTTGCTTTCTTAGGCCCTTTGGACCTAGCCTTGTACAACTCATTGGACCTTTCAATCTGCTTCTTGACCTGCTCATGAATCTGTATCATTTGCTCAACTCTTTTCTTTGCATCATAGCTTGCTTTGCTTCCTTTGACTGGTGCTAGGTCTGTAGGCATGAGAGGATTAGTTCCATAAACTGTTTCAAAAGGACTTTTACTTGTACTGCTGGAAGGAGCTCTGTTGAAGACAAACTCAGCTTGTGCTAGCCTGAGGTCCCAATCTTTTAATGACTTAGAAACAATGCTCCTTAAGATCTTCCCTAGTGTCCTGTTAGTGACTTCTGTCTGCCCATCAGTTTGGGGATGGTGAGAAGTACTAAACAATAGCCTGGTCTTCAATAGCTTCCACAAGGTTCTCCAAAAGTGGCTCATGAACTTTGTGTCTCTATCTGAGACAATGCTTCTAGGGACCCCATGTAACTTGACAACCTCCCTAAAGTATAGTTCAGCTACTCCCAAAGCATCCTCAGTCTTCTTACAAGCAATGAAATGTGCCATCTTGCTGAACCTATCTACAACCACCATGATTGAATCCTTGCCCCTTTGAGTTCTTGGTAAGGCTACAATGAAGTCCATACTGAGGTCTTCCCATGGCTTGTTTGGTACTAGAAGTGGTGTGTAGGGGCCTGCTTGAAAGTGTGCTTTGGCTAGTTGACAAGACCTGCACCTCTTGAGGGCATCTTGCACATCACTGAGCATCTTAGGCCAATAGAACTGATATTGCAATATGTCATAGGTCTTCTGCACCCCAAAGTGACCAGCAAGGCCATTGGAGTGGACCTCTTTGACCAGTAGCCCCCTATAAGGTCCTTTAGGCACACATAGTTTGTTTCCACAGAACAAGTAGCCTTCCTGAGCTGTGTACCTGCTCCCTTTCTTGACTTGTCCTTCCTGATACACCTCTCACTCATGCTTGAAGTCTGGGTCTTCTTGATAGAGCTCTTTCATAAATTCAAATCCCAACACCCTTTGCTCCATGAAGGTTAACATCACAGATCTCCTAGACAATGCATCAGCTACAACATTATTCTTACCCTCTATGTACTTGCTGGAGAATGAAAAGGATTGCAAGAATTCTACCCACTTGGCATGCCTGGGGTTCAGTTTATGTTGTCCATTGATGTATTTGAGAGCCTCATGATCAGAATGAAGCACAAATGGCTTGGGCTTCAAGTGGTGTCCCCAATGGTTCAATGCTCTCACAATGGCATAGAACTCTTTGTCATATGTGGAATAATTAAGCTTGGCCTCATTTAGCTTCTCACTGAAGTATGCAACAGGTTTCTTCTCTTGAGTGAGCACAGCTCCTATGCCAAGGCCACTGGCATCACACTCTACTTCAAAGAGTTTGTTAAACTCTGGTAGAACCAATATTGGAGATTTACATAATAGTTCTTTGATCAGATTGAAGGACCTTTCAGCCTTCTCATTCCACTTGAACTCTCCCTACTTCATGCACTCAGTAATAGGGGCCATGATTGAACTAAACCCTTGTATGAACCTCCTATAGAAAGATGCTAACCCATGAAAACTTCTAACATCAGTAACAGTTTGAGGAAGGGGCCATTCCTTGATTGCTTGCACCTTCTCAGGATCAACTGCTACTCCTTTCTTAGAGATGATGAACCCAAGGAAGTAAACCTCAGGCTGCATGAAGGTGCACTTCTCTAGTTTTCCATACAACTTGTTCTCTCTTAAAACCTCAAACAACAACTTCAGATGCTGCAAATGTTCTCCCCTAGTTGAACTGTAAATAAGAATGTCATCAAAGTAAACCACCACACACTTGCCTAAGTAGGGCCTTAGGACCTCTGTCATCAACCTCATGAAGGTACTAGGGGCATTAGACAACCCAAAAGGCATCACCACCCATTCATAGAGCCCATGTTTAGTCTTGAAAGCTGTCTTCCATTCATCCCCTGCTCTTATCCTCACTTGGTGATAGCCCTGCCTTAGATCAATCTTAGTGAATACTTGAGCCCCACTTAACTCATCCATAATATCATTAAGTCTAGGTATGGGGAACCTATACTTGATGGTAATGTTGTTGATGGCCCTACTGTCAATGCACATACGCCAAGTCCCATCCTTCTTTGGCACAAGCAAGGCTGGTACAGCACAAGGGCTGAGGGATTCCCTAACATAGCCCTTGTTGAGCAGTTCACCTACTTGAAGTTGGAGCTCTTGTGTAGCCTTAGGATCACTCCTGTAAGCTAGCTTGTTGGGTAAGATAGCTCCAGGCACTAGGTCAATGTGATGTTCTATTCCTCTAAGAGGTGGCAGTCCACTAGGGAGCTCAGTAGGAAAGACATCACCATAGCTTTCTAGGATAGACTTGACCTCTTCAGGGATATCAATGATGCTCATCCCAGTCTCTTTGACAAGTAATATGTACACAGGTTGTAACTCACTTAGCTCTTGTGCTAGTTCTGATTCACTTATCAGCATGACTTCCTTGGAAGCCTCACTCATGGGGTTTGGGTTGATCTTTAAAGCAGGTGGTAAAGGTGCCAGGGTGATTTTCTTCTTTCCATACTTAAAGGTGTAGGTGTTGTCCCTCCCATGGTGTATGGCATCCCTATCAAACTCCCATGGTCTCCCAAGCAGAAGGTGACATGCATCCATAGGTAGAACATCACAAAGACTCTCATCCACATAACCTTTACCAATTGAGAAAGGTATAACACATTGTTTATCCACCTTGATCTCAGCCCCTTTGTTTAGCCATCTGAGTTTGTAAGGTAGGGGGTGGTCTTTGGTGGGTAGAGCTAGCTTGTCTATCAGTGTTTTGGAGGCCACATTAGTGCAGCTTCCACCATCAATAATGAGGTTACATACTCTACCCTTGATGGTACATCTGGTCCTAAAGATCTGGTGTCTTTGATCCTCTTCCAAAGGTTGGGGTTGAGTATGCATTACCCTCCATGTTACCAAACTTAACCCTGCATCAGGCTCTATCAACTCCTCACTAGCCTCTACCTCAGGCTCTTCCAACTCATCATCACAGACCAATACTTCATCATCTCCCCAATGGATTACTTCTAGGGTACTCAGAGCCCTTTTAGATGGACATTCTCTAGCAAAATGTCCATACCCTTGACATTGAAAGCACTTTTTGAGAGGGGTAGTCTTCCTTTGGCCTGCCTCAACAACCTTGCCTTTATCAAGGTTGAAAGGGGTCTTAACAGGAACCACAGGTTCTCCTATCTTGACTCCTACAAAAGGTTTGAAGGTGGGGGTCCTAGCAGGTGTCTTAGAAGCACTGGCCTTTCCTTTTCCCAACTTTTCTACCCTCAAAGACAAGTTGACAGCTTCCTCAAAGGAGTATATATTTTGTAGCCTGACTTTACTAGCTATCCTCTCATCCAAACCTTCTAAGAACCTTGCTATCTTTTGCTCAGACTTCTCAACAACCTCACATTGCAGTGTGAGTTGTTCAAAGTCCCTTAGATAAGACTCTACAGGTCTTTGGTCTTGCTTTAGGTGAGTAAGCTTAATGAACATATCCTGAGTGTAGTCCCTAGAGACAAACTTAGCCCTCATTTTCTTTTTTAGTTTGAGCCATGACTTAACAGGTTCTTTCCCTTCCCTAACCCTCAAGGTTTTCATGTTTTCATACCACAGTGAGGCATAACCTTTTAGTTTCATGATAGCAACCTTAAAAGCCTTTCTATCAGTGTATCCTTTAAACTCAAAGACTCTTTCTACAAACCTTAGCCAATCTAGGAAATCATCAGGGTTCAAGCTACCTAGAAAGTCAGGGATCTCTACCTTTATGTCTTTGTCTTGGTGTCTGAGAAGACAGTGATCTGAGCCATCTGAATCTGACATTTCAAACTGATCTACAGGTTGTCTCCTCCTTCCTCCACCTTGTGGGAAAGGTGCTCCTCTTCCTCGACCTCTGCCTCCCCTTGTATCATTGTTCTGTTGGCCCTCAAGGAGTTCATTGACAGATCTAGAGACCTCCATTACAGTTCTGACAAGACCTTGACTGTGTTTTCAAGACCTGTGATTCTCTCTTCACTCATGGTTGGATTTTATATTTTTAATGTAGTTAGGTAGATGAACTCACAAACCAAAGCTCTGATAACCAATTTGCAATGAAACTATTCAGAAAACAAGCTAAACTATGACAAATTGAACTAAGGTTAGACACTTTGCAATTGCTCTGTTTTTGTTTGGACTGAATGCTAAAAGAAAGAGATGGAACCTTAACCAAAGCACAAAGCCAATGGTTGAGGGTTGAACCTTGAACCCATCACTCAACTAAGGATCTAAGCTCACTTCCAAGCACAAAGCAAAGGAAGTTGTCTCAAGCACACAGCCAAGAGATGTTAACAGAAACAAGGTTTCCGTTTTTGTGTTTACTTCAAATCTGTCTTTCATTCATTAGGAAATGGCCTTATATAGGCAAGGAGATTACATCCTACTCGTTCAATACATCCTAGGGCCACAATTGGCTTGCAAAAGAAACAGGAATAACAGCTACATTGTTCAGAATTAAAGCATTAAAGTAGAAAAGCAGTCTAATGAGACAATATGCCTTAATGGGGTTGTTTAGGTTGAAACTGGTGGAGGAGTGGACTTCCAGGCTTGATTCTTGAGCTCAACTGAAGTAGGATGAATGCCAAAGGGTCTGTTAGAAGATCCACGAGCTTGTTTGTTCAAAATAGGAAAGTTTGATAGTGACATTTAAACTACTGCAAAAAGGCTGAATTCTGGACAGTTTGTAGTTGTCCCTAAGCTAACTTTTGTTGGGTGCATTTCCTGGAGGAGAAATCCTGGACAAAGTTGTAGAGGACCCTCCTTAGGACTAATATTGATCACTGGTTTGTCTTGTTTGATTGTCTAAGGCTCCATGGACCTTGTTTGGACAGACTGTGACTGACTGGCTGTGACTGAGGATTGTTATTGTTGTGTTGGGTTTGTTTTGCTGTTGGCTGTGTGTTGTTGTGGCTTAATCTTGGGAAGTGGATGGCTAGGCTTTGTTCTGGTTGGTGTGGTGTTGTTTTTGTTGGCCTGGAGTGGTGGTTACTTGGACTGAATAGGATGTTGTCATAGCTAGTCATGGTGTTGTCTGAATGGTTCTTGTTGCCTTGATGTTGTTGATGTTGAGTCTTGTCTCGAGCTTGTGTCTTGTCTTGGTCATGTACTCCTGTTGCAACATCAGGGAAGTTTAAAGCTTTAGAGGTGGTTGACTAAAGTTACCACAATATTAAGTGCTAAATCAAACTATCATAGAAGCATGCAAAGTATGCTGTAAATGAACATTCAAAACATTAAATATAATATGTACTTCTAAATGACTAAAATCAAAATGATGGGCTTAACCTTCTGATACCTTTATTTTGAATATAGATGATATATCGTTTTTTATTAATGACCAAATTTTTAAAAAACAGAAATGAGCAAGTTCAAAAACTGGTTGCTTCAAATCAGAATATCTGAAAAAATAAACGTATTAAAAGACCAAGTTAAATAGGCAAGCCTTATAGAGAAACTAAGCATGTCGTAGACATCCACCCTTTAGCCAACTATGTGACAACCCTCGCGAATGCGGAAAAAATAAAACAAACAAGCATGTGAATTATATTGCGGAAATAGGTAGTTTTAAAAACTTTTATGCATGCAAGTTAAATAAAACGAGGAGTGTCAAAATATTACAAACTAAATAAAAATACCACAAGAGACGTAGTCTCTCAAAGTGTTATTAAAAGACAAAGTAATTAGCAACTAGCTAAGTAACGTCTAGAGGTGTTTCATCCAGGGACAACGCCCGCTAGCTCACACCCGAACCCCAAAATATCATAGCCAAAAAGCCATCCATGCAAGCAACCTGTTCATTCATGAAAAACATGAACGCCACAGTCAGTGGGGAGTAACTCCGGGTTCTCCTAGCCATATCACATTAAACGTACATATAAGGAAATACAAAAGTAAAATCATGCATATATGAATATACATGTGAATTACGATAAGAGTAGATAGGCAATCCAATATAAAATGATAAGATCATGTGGAAATCAAATCCGAAACCATCATGTTTATTCAAGACTCGGGAAAGACACTCTTAGGCAACCGAATACGCTCACTAGGGCTTACATCTCACCGTTAGCAGTATACGATTGATAAGATTGAGACTCGACAGACAAACCAAGTCAAGTCATGTGATGATCACAGTAAATCCAACATATTATCATCCATTCACGAACCAAGACATAGACAGTGTCCAATCATGCAATGACCATGAATAAGGTCATGAAATCACGCATTCAAAGACGACACCACGACATCTCTCACGGTAAATGAAACGCACTAGCATCGTGTACATGGCAAGTATGATTAACAGGCATCCACGGGATAAAGCATTTCCCTGAACTCATACACGATAAAGCATTTCGCATATGTAGACTAATTTCCTCCTGGTAGCACGACGATAATAATACGGTCCTAGTCTAAACCTGGCCAGGATCTCGGAATAAACGTGTTCCGTTCGACTGCGATACAGCGTTTCGCATCCAAGACTCGGTCTTACAATATATATGCCGAGTACCTACCCCAATTCGGTAGATCAATTCACGAAAGAGGCGGAAAAGAGCTCAACCTCATAACAAGCGGTACGCTACATGCAAATAACACCACCTCGCAAGTACACAACATTTGACGGCCGGGTCGATCAACGCATAGCGTTCAACTCCCAACAACGTCGTCGTATGCCCACTAGCACATGCATTTAAGCAGTAGGATACCTCTCCGTTCCGACATTCCAGCCTTACGAACGGGAAGGTAGCCAGGGGAATGAGAGTACAAAGCACAAGACAAAATAGTGCTCAAACCGTATCATTTGTAAAAATCGACTCAAAGTGGGACATAGCAAAAACCGTCACAAAACATGTGAACATGGCATTATATAAATGTAACTATGATAAGCATGAATCAATACATGATACATAAGCATTAGACCAAGTTTAAGAAGCATAATAAATAAGAAACATAGATAACTCTCCAAAACAACAATTTTGGAAACTAACTTAAACAAGGGTTCACTTCAAACTGTCATAACTAGAGTTCTAGATATGGGAATGCAGAAATTCCAAGTCGAGGTGATAGCTTATCCTCTTACGGTTCTAACGAATGGTCACAAGCCCAAAACAAGCAAGTAACGAAGGAGATATGATCATTCTACGAAAAAGGGTCGGTGCTGTGAAACTGACAAGTCACGACCGTGAAATGACATCTCACGACCGTGAGATGTGTGACCAAATCACCCGAGAACCTTCAACTTACACTCAATCCTTTTATTTCCAAATCTCATAATTCATTTCTAATAACTATCAACAATCAATATTCATCATCAACAATCATCAAATAACAACAATCATCATCCATAACATGATTCCTAAACTTACTAATCGTATTCTAATACGATTTCTAGCATATAAGCATGTAAAACACGTAAATGATATCGAGTAACCCTTCACCTTTACCTTTACGCGTCTTTAATCGATTCTAAACCTTCCTAGTCTCCACCTACATACAATTAGATAATAAAAGACGAATATCATTCACCTTAAGAAAGACGGATAATTTAAAAAGCGAGAAAGACGGTAATTTTATTACCAATACGGATAGAGGAAGCTAAGAGGGGAAGAATAAGACGAACTTACGTGCATTCCGACAAGAAACGAGGGAGCTACGATCATCCAAAGATTGGATCAAAGAGTGAGGCAAGGTTTTGGTTGCTTAAGGAAGAAGAAATGTTTTTGGTGTTTGTGTTAATGAAATAGGTTAAGTGTAGTGTGATATTTATAAAGAAAAAGTCAACAAAAGTCAAAGACGACTCAAAAGTCAAGAAAAGTCAAAGACGACTCAAAAGTCACGAAAAGTCAAAGACGACTCAAAAGTCACGAAAAGTCAAAGACGACTTAAAAGTCAAGAAAAGTCAAACTCGCCTTAAAACGGGATTCTCATGGAATCTCGCGGAAATTCCAAATACGAACTCGGAAATTCTAATTTCGACTCGAAACTTTAAATTCTAAATTAAAACTTAAATTTGCTGAAAAGGTTTCGTAAAATATTTCTACTAGAAAAATAGGGTACATTTCCGGGTGTTACAAACTATCGACGCATTCTTTTCAAATTGCTAAAAAAGCGGCAAAAATGCTTCATCTACGAACTGGCACATGGCATGGCACATGGCATAACAACTGATAATCGCACACAATGCGACACAAACAAAGCCTTAAACTAAGAATTAGGGTTAAGGTAATATCTTGTGCACAAAACACCAAATACTAAACTACTAAATGGAGCAAAGTAGAGAAAAATAGCCATTCAGAATCTGCCGCGCTGCACCGTAACAACCAATTAAAAAATTAACACCTGGGTCTCTACAAGCACAAGACAACAAGGGATAGGCAAATCTTTCAAGTTTCATAACCACTCCAGGTCTATACACAATCACCCGTTATTTAATGTCAGCCAAGCTTGACACTACCTCAATAATTTATAACTAAAGCTATCTTTTAGCAATAAAAAACACTAGAATAAAGTTGAGAGAATTATACAAGGCAGAGATGGTACCACTTTAAGAAAGTGTCTATCCCGAATCCCCCAAGCTAGAAGTTCACTTCTGAATTGATTCCGAAGTTAGACGATACTGGCAGGCTACAAACCACTCCGCAAACCACAAATTCATATCAATAAAAGTCACTTATACAACGACGAACAAAAGGTAGGCCACATCACCAATTAGCTAGCAATCAAAACCCCAGGTATACGGTAATATTTAAAAAACAAAGGCGAAGAAAGGCATGCCACAACACCAATTAGAAATCAAACCCCAGGAATACGCTAATAATATAGCAAAAAAAACAAAGAGTTGCGATGAAAAGGCATGCCACAACACCAATTAGAAATCAAACCCCGGGAATACGCTAATAAAATAGCAAAAAAAACAAAGAGTTGCGAACAAAAGGCAGGCCACAACACCACTTAGAAATCAAACCCCAGGAATACATACCTGAAACGTGTGGAAGGACTTTAAACCGAATGTACCTGACAACGAACCCGCATGTTCATCTAAGCAATCAACAATAAACCAAAAAGAAGAGGATGACATGTTTCACATATAACGGTTTACATGTCTCAAATGTGAATGAGCAACCAAACTGGAGAGAAACTGAGAAAATGGATAAGAGAGTAGGCAAAACTGAATAGAAAAAGATTCAATGAGTAGTCTTCCCAAACTTACGGTACAGTAACAAACAGGAGAGGACACCATTAGTATTAAAAGAAATAGAGGATACATGAAGGAATAAAAGCTCTGAAGAAAAAAAAGGAGAGAGAATGCCACTCACCAAAGTAAATAGACTCGCTGGATGAAGTCACAATTGAGCAGAGGATACCGACATATATGAGAGAGAAATAGAACAGAACTCGGAATTCAGAAATGAAGTCAATTGAGTACAAAAAGCGGATAAAATAACACTTGATAAAACCGTAAAAAAATAAAATCATAACAGACAAGGAAGACATTCCCATAAGAAAATAGCAAAAAAAAAGGTATCATCTACTTCTCAGAACTCACAATTCCTTTCGGACATAGTAAATGAAAGCTATAAAACAAAATGCAAATGATTCACCCAAATTGAAATGGAATTGCAATTAAACCAATTTAAAGCAACCTGTTCATGTAGAAGCTCACTAAACAAAACCGGCATACTACATGAAAGTAGGGTATCTTAAGCAAGTATAAAGGAGTCATCGTCTCCATAAATCCAAGCTAAACTACAATCTCATACGGCTAAACAAGTAATATAACTCAAAGTAGAGCGAACAGGGGAAAGTAGGCAAGGGTTGCGTGGTTTCAAAGGGAATACATGTATGAGAGAAAGAGGAGACAATGAATGGTTGAGAACAAAAAAGGTTGCAAGTGGAAAGGAAGTGGAGATGAAAGGCAGGGATGAAACATGACAGGCCGGGAAAGGCAGCAAATAAAAGAGGGTAAGATGAACAGTTTCAAAAGTCACAAGCGTAAAACCAACCTCAAGCTTTTGGAAGTCGCTGTCATGTATTGCCGAGCTCGCCACGTAGCTAGCCATTGTCTCCGAACTGCAATATATAAACAAGATAATATAGCCAATCACCAAGAAATGTGAAACAATTATATGAAGTCAGGCAAACCGACATTTCCAAATTCCAATCAAATAACATAACACCATAATTTTAAAAACCCATTTCTTTAACTAAAAAATAAAAGAACAGAAGTACGCAACAGAAATTACTAACAATTAAAGAATATATACTTCTACCGGTCATAAATTCTCCCAAAAACAAAGACTTTGGCATAATCATCACCTGCACAAATAAAAGTAACACAATAGACGAGGAAAAAAATACAAACCTGCACAACTTAGAGTCGTAAATTTCAAAAGAGAAAGGACACCCACACAGTAACAACAGTCAAATTCAATACATTAAAGCGAGTAACTCAATGATCCTAACGTAACAAAATAAGCATGAGGAGTGGCCGAGTAGGTTACCCATGTAGCAATGATCAACCATTAAAAGACGAAAGACAAAAAACACTCAGATAATAACATAGCATACCTCACGGTGAACATAGCTGGTTTGCGCACGAATGAAAACCTGGAGAATTTCCAATACATAAAAAACGCAAACTGAAATCAAACTAATCCAATAACCCAATTAATCAGGACAACTTATCATATTTACATTCTTGACCCACAACCAATTCACAGCCAGCGCCTAGAAAGGCTGAAAACTCAATTAAAGAAACAAACCAATTAAACATATAGTAGAAGACATCGATTAGCATACCACATAAACCATGAAGCACTTTAAACCCATGGTTGATATTTATCTGAAATCTCAGACTACAAATTACGACAATGAGACGCCGCAAAAAATCCTGCACTAAAATAACAGCCACAAGTGACCTCAATCGCTCAACTACTATGTCTCTTAGGTATGTCAGGTTCAACAAAAAAACTGACGAGAAATAAGAGGCATTGACATGGGAAATTCGCGGCGGTACCCAAAACCCAGATCGCAGGACAAATAATCCTCCACAACCAATGACAGACCAAAACCATATACGATAATGGATATAAGATGCCCTAAGTTGATATTGCATACGCGAGGTATTCACCCCCAAAACAATCAAAGATAGAAACATAACAGGCGGAAAGTAACCCCAAACAAGCAATAATGACTCAATTCATTGGGAAAAAAACTGACAAGAAAAGCCGGCAAAAAACTCACTTCAAGCAAACTCAGAAATCATATAAGCCTGCAAAAGTCGTACACATAATGAAAACAACATATAGTACAACTCACATCTAACGAAGCTTCAATAATCTTTCACACCTTTCAGCCACCACTCACCACCTAACTCAGATTGCAGCACGTATTGCCGGCGGCCAGGCATAAACTCCAGGAGTACAAAAATAGTAATAGGAAAAAAAACACAAAAAAATAGAGTTGTATAGCCAAAACCACGAGCTACAATAATCAACAATAAACCTGACTACTAAAGTCAGCGGAAGAGCCGACAACCCAAAAATAAATAAAATCAATAAAAGTAATACAACAGTTCTGATCGGATTACCTATTGCCAGGGAGGCGGTAAACCCAAAGCCTTAGGAAGTTCAGATGCGCCAAAAATAATAAAAAAAACATTCCTGCATGGCCGCATATGAACATATGCAAATCGTAAGGCACCAACCCAAAAGACGAGGATCGAATTAGCTAACGATAAGATGAAAAAACGCAAACAGAAATGCGAAAAATCAAAATAATACAAATAAACGGGATTTGAACAATCGGCCATCATAATTAGTCCTACCAATTTTACAGTGCATACGCCCCCTTCCTCAGCCAAGTCTACCTCTTACAAACCATAGGCCTTGTCCACACCAAATTTGAGGGACCTAACTGAATCCAATTTGTGACCACATAATGCTCTACTGTTCTACGAGCACAATCTAAGCAGGTTTATTAAAATTAAAGTAATGAGATTTCTTACTGTGTAAATCCAATTCGGTTGGTATGTGACTGGGCCGTTGCTAAGATGGTTGATGGTCCATATTTTCCCAGTCAAGTAAATCCAATTAGCTTGGTATAAAACGACACCCTGGCTTAAATGAATATGCATTTGCAAAACATTCACTAAGGTAACCAATTTATTCACATTAGTCGGATGCAAATTTATGGACCCAAGAACCCCGAACTCAAATAACCGGACTCGTTTGTCGCGTATTCACTCTTGATAGTCTTTACAACACTATGTTCACTCACCACCACACCAAGCAGAACTCATCCTAACAGAGTCACAAGATGACTAAAGACTGTACCCTAATCTAATATAATTGGTAAGTTGCCAATTGGGAAAAGATTAACCTATCCATAATAGCATGTCGTGTAGAGAGGGCAGCCAGTCTAAGGCTGGCGTACATGGCCTGTTGTATATCACTTATCACTCCAATCTCTTTTCAATTGAGAAGGGAACCGAGTGCTAAATGTATTCGAGTCCTTTAATAAGCGAGCCTTACACAAGAACTTGGGCATATAAAAGATAGTGCTCTCCAACAAAGCTAAATAAAAACATTATCACTTATCACTCAATCTCGTTTCAATCGAGAAGAGAACCGAGTGCTAAGTGTAGTTTAGTCCTTTAATAGTCGAGACCTTTAATAAGCGAGCCTTACACAAGACCTTGGGCGAAGAAAAGATAGGGTTTTCCAACAAATCTAAATAAACACATCCAACAATTTACATGATAAAGGCTGGTCATTTTTTTAGAAATAAGCATACCTTCAATTGCACATCTTTGTAACGAAGAAACAAAGCAACAAAAGAACAGGTTCCCAATTAACAAACTGAATAATAAAAAAAATGAAATAGATATATAAATATATATATATATATATATATATATATATATATATATATATATATATATATAGATGGGTTCAAATGAGTCCCCTTAGTATATTTGAGTCCTTGAGTCCTCATCCAAGCCCTTGGATTAGAAGGATCAAGGGCTGAGATTAAAACAAAATGGAAGGCTAGGATTGTGAGACACACACAATCAAATTCCTTCAAACCCTAATATAAATACCCTTCACTCACACATTTTCTCTCATTTTCACATATCCCACTCTCTCTCTACCTCCCTTATCTCTCATCAATCCTCTCAAAAAAAAAAAAATCCCTCACCTACCATTTCCGGCCACCACTCCATTCATCCACCATTTCCGCCACCACCCGCCCATATTCACCGGCCGCCACCCATACCGACGAACCCCAACCCTGCCGCCACCCACACCGACGACCCAACACCCCCACCCCCACCCCCTGCCCCGCGACCCACACCGACGACCCAACACCGACGCCCTTTCCCCGCCTCCTCTGCCGCCCGTCTGCCGCCTCTCTTACTCTTCTTTTTTTTTTTTTTCAGATTTAGTGGGTTGTGTTTTGGTGGTTGGTGGGTTATTGTTGGTGGGAGTGTGGTGAGGGAAGGGGAAGAAGGTCGTGGTTTTTTTTTTTCAAATTTTCGGATCTTTTTTTTTTTTTTCCAGATTTGTACCATCACATATTTAGTCTAATTTATTGTATTTCGTTTTAGATCTGGAAAAAAAGTAAAAGAAATAACCACTACCATTTTAGATATCTTTTTCCATTTTTCAGATTTTTATGTTTTTTATTTTTATTTTACTTCTCATTTTTTTATTTTTTATTTTTTCCTACATCTACTTAGTTATCTTTCAGATTCACTTTTTTATTTTTAAAATCTCGTTTTCAATTTTCAAATTTCCTTATGTTTTTCTAGTTTTTAATTTAGGCCTCGTATTTTGTTTATTATTTCTCGTTTTTTTTTTTTTTTTGGGTTTGGTGGATTTTTTTTAGATCTCTTTATTTTTTTCTTTATTTTATTAGATCTTATTTGTTCATTTTTTAGATCTAGGTTTTTTTGTTGTTGTTGGTCGATTATAGTTGTTGGTGACGGAGGAGGGGTAATGGTTGTTTCTATATCTAAAGTTACATCATTATAGACTAAAGATTCAAAATTATGAACTAAAGTTACACTAGTATGGGCTGAAGTTACACTAGTATATACTAAAGTTTCACTAGTATGGGCTAAAGTTTCACTAGTATGGGCTAAAGTTTCACTAGTATGTACTAAAGTTTCACTAGCATGTACTAAAGTTTCACTAGCATGTACTAAATTTTCACTAGCATGTACTAAATTTTCACTAGCATGTACTAAATTTTCACTAGCATGTACTAAAGTTTCACAATTATGGACTAAAGTTTCACTAGTATGTACTAAAGTTTCACTAGTATGTACTAAAGTTTCACAATTATGGACTAAAGTTGCACTGAACTAAAGTTATCTTATTAAGGACTGAAGTTACTTAATTAATGATTATAGTTACATTAGTATGGACTGAAGTTACACTAGAAAAGACTAAAGTTACCTAAACATGAGTTACACTATAATTGACTAAAGTTACACAGTTAATAAATGAAATTTCACTAATAAAGGTTAAAGTTACACTTATTTAAATATTAAAATTAATCCATATTTTAACTTAAAGTTACGCAATTAAGAATTAAAGTTACACTCATAAAAAACTAAAATCACATAAATTTGTTTAAAAATTATATAAATTCAAATTTATATAGTCGAAATCACATTTTAATTTAAAGTTACAAAAATAATGGTTGAAGTTACACTCTTAATGACTAAAGTTACTCTCATAAAAAGGCAAATATCACATAAATTTATCATAAACTTACATAAATTCAAATTTATATAGTCGAAATCACATTTTGGTTTAAAGTTACATTAAAAAAGGTTGAAATTACACTCGTAATGACTGAAGTTATACTCATAAAAAGTCTAAAATCACATAAATTTGTTTAAAGTTACATAAATTCAAATTTATATAGTCAAAATCACATTTTAGCTTGAAGTTACAAAAATAATGGTTGAAGTTACACTCGTAATTGTGGGAAATAAAAGTTTACATCCCCTTAAAATTTAGGATTATAAAAAAATTATATAATATGAATTGCGAGTCATAAATATGAAAACGATGTAAACATAGAGAAAATGAATTAAACCTTTGGTCCTTAGCAAAATCGGCCTAAGAACAAATATCAAAGTAGATATCCTCCTAATTGTCTCACCCAAGATAGATTGAGATATGCCCTTCTCCTTTGCTAGAAAGATGATTAAAAGTTACAGTTAACTTTTTAGGTTTTGTGTGTTGTGTGTGATGGAGGCACAAGTGAGAGAATAGAATTAGGTTTTTCTTTTCTTGTTCCTCTTTTTTTTTGATCTCACGGCACCTATGGGTTTTATATGAGGAGATTTGTCTCCTTAAAACAACTACCCATGGACCGAAAATACCAGATTTAATCTGGACTGTTTCCCGGTTAAATTCGCTTTAATATATAATGTGTATTATTAATGTATCGTATAATATATACGTTAATTATAATTATCCGTATAATTATAATTTGCTAATTCAATATAACATTTTATATTCAATTACGAATTAACCTTTTAATTCGCATAAGCTTACATTATATATATGCTAATTAAATATAACAGTTTATATTTAATTACGAATTACTTTTAATTCGTCTCAGCTCATATTATTTAATCTTTATTAAATAATCGTCTCATCATCACATTGACTAACCTTTTAGTCAAAAACACTTACTAACCTTTTAGTCATATAATAGGGCATCAATATGATTATTTTCTTAAATAATCACATCTCTCAAACACATCCTATAGGTGTGACTTTTAAGGACCAGTTGATCACCGCCATCTGTATGACAATAACGTCAAACTTATCTAGCAAGCCAACCGTTATTGATAAACGTTAATCAACTGATAATTATACAAAGTATACCCTGTGAACCTACAGAGATTTATTTATGTTATTGCACTAACTGTGGAGGACACTGGCTCCACCAATCCCCACTGTCCGTACAAGTGTATGTGCGAATACCGATTCTCCTATCCATATTAAATTCTCCCACTCAATGTAAAACAATTGCAAAGTGTCGTATTCCAAAGGTCGTATTTACAGTTGGACTGTATCAAAGGTGGTGTTTCCTCGACTAGAGATTTACTTAACTGATAAACGAATCTTTATTCGAGCATGGCCATGCATTTCAGTTACAGCTCCTCGAGTGGCCCTGAGAAATATCATATCCTGATAAAGGTTGGATATATTCTTCAACTCGAATCTTGCAGATACAAGCTCAGTATGAAATGACCCAGTGAAAATCTACTTAGCCTCCTGTTACGGTCGACCATGAGAAAGAAACCAAAGTCACCCAAAAACTGCCTTTATCTCAAGAGACAGTCGATAGTCAAAAGAATCGACTCTAGGAACACTATGGTATCCTATCCACGACCCGGCACCTAATGTTCCGAAACATTTAGGACTCCATAACGTCGTCACAAAATGTCCTGCGCAGTATCATTATAACTCGCATCTGTGATCGATCAGTCAACAATTTGACTTATGACTCGTTGAACCCACCATCAATCGACGTCACAAAATAATTGCCAGAGTTATCAGCTCATGTAGGCAATTACGGACCCAAAACAAATATAATGTAATTCAGTTCACTTTGTGGTGTTCAATGTTATCAGTACAACCCACATGAAAATAAAATATAAACCAAAACGATGATTTCATTAATAGTATTATGAAAAAGATACAGGTGTCTAATCCATACAAAACAACTAATACAACTCAGGAACACGCTTAATTCCCATGGAAATAACGTGCCCTTCATGCTTATCATATCTTAACGGTTTAGTGAGAGGATCTGCAACGTTATCATCCGTAGCAATCTTGTCTATCACTATCTCCCTTTGTTCCACGTAATCTCGGATCATGTGAGCCTTCCGTTGTACATGCCTAGACTTGTTGCTGGACTTAGGCTCCTTAGCCTGGAAGATGGCACAACTATTATCACAATAGATGGTGATCGGTCATCCGAACTAGGAACTACACTTAGTCCTTGTAAGGATTGATGCATCCATATAGCTTCCTTCGCAGCCTCTGAAGCGGCAGGCACTCTGACTCAGTCGAGAAATCTGCTATAACATTTTTTGTGGAGCTTTTTCCACTGACCGCAGCGCCATTAAATTAAACACGATCCAGACTGAGATTTCGAGTCATCTCGATCCGTTTGGAAACTAGCATCTGCGTAACCGATTGCGCATAGCTCAGTGTCACCTCCATAAGTCAATACCCAATCCTTAGTCCTCCGTAGGTACTTAAGGATATTCTTAACAGCCATCCAGTGTGTTTTCACCTGGATTGCCTTGGTAAGACTCGTCATACTCAATGCATATGCCACGTCTAGACGTGTGCATATCATGGCATACATGATCGATCCTATAGCTGATGCATAAGGAATCCGACTCATGCGCTCGACCTCTTCCGATGTCTTTGGTGCATGAGCTTTACTCAAATGCATCCCAGAGACCATTGGAAGGTTCCCCTTCTTGGAGTTGGTCATGCTGAACCTCTCAAGAATCTTATCTATATAAGACTCCTGACTGAGGGATAACATCCGTCGTGATCTATATCTGTAGATACGGATCCCCAAAATTCTTTGTGCTTCACCCAGATCTTTCATCTGGAAATGGTTCTTTAACCAAACTTTTACCAAAGTTAAGAGAGGTATGTCATTCCCAATCAAGAGTATGTCATCAACATACAATATTAGGAAGATAATCTTGCTCCCACTCGACTTGATATATAAGCATGGTTCCTCGACCGATCGAGTAAATCCATTCTCTTTTATCACCTGGTCGAAACGATGATTCCAACTCCGAGAAGCTTGCTTAAGTCCATAAATGGAACGCTTAAGCTTGCATACCTTCTTAGGATTTTTAGGATCAATGACACCTTCGGGTTGTACCATGTACAACTCCTCCTCCAAATAACCGTTTAAGAAGGCGGTTTTCACATCCATTTGCCAAATTTCATAGTCATGAAAAGCGGCAATCGCTAAGTTATCCGAATGCGAACGCCAGCATAAACTACGGGTGCAAAAATTTCATAATAATGAATCCTTTTGCCCTGATTGAAACACCCTTTGACACTAGTCGTTGCATTGTATGTATCTGGTTATCTTCTACAGAATGCTTTATTTTATAAAGCCATTTGCACTGAAGAGGCCGAACCTTATCAGGTAAGTCAACCAGATCCCATACGTCATTCTCATACATAGAGTCCATCTCGGATTGCATGGCTTCAAGCCATAGCTTAGAGTCGGAATAGGTCATAGCACCTTTATAGGTAGCGCGTTCGTTACTCTCTAAGAGTAAAACGTCATCTCTCCCATTCTCCTCGACCATACCAATGTATCTGTCTGGAGGAATGGAGACTCTACCCGACCTCCTGGGTTCCTCAGGAATATTTACCGCAGCCGATGATGAGGGAACAGTTTCCTCCATTGGTTGCTCGGTTGTAGGTTCTTGAATCTCCGACAGATCGAAGGTTCCATTACTTGTCCTATTCTCGAGAAATTCTTTCTCTAAGAACGTCGCACTAGCCGCAACAAAAACGCGATGTTCGGTAGGCGAGTAAAAGTAATGACAAAACATCCCTTTTGGATAACCAATAAAGTATGTCTTGACCGATCGGGGGCCAACTATCGTCAGGTCGTTGGAGTGGTGTCCCCAACAATAGGGCGCACATAAATAAATCTTCTTATGGAATATAATTGGGATAATTATTGATATAGATATGATTAGTAGGTTGATTAATGTAATCAATAAACGGTGCGACTAACTAGTGTTGACGGTTTATTGTGTTGACGCGGTGATCAACTGATCCCTCGGTCACACCTAAAGGATGAAATCCAAATAGTAACTAATTATTTGTATACGATACAGTTAATTAGTACATTACATATATTCGATATGTACGAGAGTTAATTGTTAGAAATTGAGTTAAGAACTCAAATTCGATTAAGCTTATTTTCAATTATGCGATAATTGACTAATAAATTTATATCTTATTTTAATACGATTAAATAAGATTTAACTTAGTAATTAATCGTTAAATTACTAAATTAGTTGAGGTTTTGAGATAGAGGTAATTAGTTGATTATATTTACAAGGAGTTGTAAAATAAATTAACTAAGCATTGTGGGACCCATTATATATTGATATAATGGTAAAATATTACTTAAAATGTTAAGTACATATTATTCATTTAATTGTGTCATATAATTGTTATATGATCAAATTAACACTTAATTATACAAGATAATTAAGCATATGATTAATAAGTATTTGTCCAATATCGAAAATCAAAATGGATCAAAACAAGTCTCACATGGCCGGTCATTTTGAAGTGGATGGTGATGATGGTTGCTCTTATTCATACTCACAAGCAACATGTGCTTATGACATGAATAGTAAACCTAAAATCATTTTATTCACTACAACACATTACCACTTTGCATGGCAATAAAATAAGAAGAAAAAATCACCATTTTGTGGTGTTGAATCCGGCCAAATTGGCTATAAGAATGAACAAAAGTTGTTCATTTCATTACTTACTTGATTTTGTTCAATTGTCATACTTCTCTCTAAAACTCTTCTTCTCACTATAAACTCTCAAATACTAATATTTACTAAGTATTACTAGTGTAGTAATATAGTCATAATATTAGTAGAATAATATTTATCTTATTATCTAGTTAATAATAAGGGTAGATTATTTGGGTTAATCTTGGTGCAACTTAGAGGAGATCTTCTACTTTGGAAATAGTTTGTGTTCATCCATATTTATAGCTCAAGAACAACAAGAAGGAGTTCTTGTTGTGCCCATATAATTTCCATATCAATGTGAGGAAATTTCTTCTTTTATATAAATGTCTTTATATTTGCGTGCATGTTACATAGATCATTATAAACTAAATTAATAAGTAATTTAGTAATTAATTAGAGGAGTCTAATTAAGGTCTATGGACTTTCAATTGGTATCAGAGCTAGCTTTGTAGCATGCATGTTCATTTTGGACATTTTTGTTAAAGTTATAAGATAACTAATAAATCAAAGATTTTGAGTTAAAATACGATTCTGACGAAAATTTTTGGTGCATGTATACCTACTGACCTTCAAATGTTTTTGGTCAAATTTCGTGATTTTAGGGATTAATTTGCTATTTATTTTGATTTTTGGCGTTTAAACCAAGTTAACATGCATTTTATGAGTTAAAAGTTAACTAAAAATAGTTGCATGTTGATTCTGGCCATGAAATTTTAATATGATCTCACATGCATATCTTATATATTGTATGTAAAATTTCGTGATTTTTCCTTATGTATTGCATGTTTATTGATTTTTATACGATAAAAGTCGATAATATGAGATTATAATGTTCATAAAATTGAAACGTCCATTTCTGGTCTTGAAAATTTTTTGTACATTTTACATTATGATTTTGATACTCTCGGTGAAATTTCATAATTTGTTTCACTGTTTTACTATATCTAATGTTTTTATTTGATAAAACCATTAAATACAAAGCTATTTGTTCATAAAATTAATTTAAATTTTTTGAGCAAGTGTTTTTTATTTTTATAATTCCTGGAATTGTTCCAGAATGTACAAAATTTTTGGTTTCAAATTTTATGATGTTTATTTTTATTTTGGTTTTATTTCATAATTGTTATGATTAAACCGTAATATTTAGCAAATGAAATCAAATCGATCTAATTAATGACCAACAAAAGTAGTAGTGACTAATTTTGAGTTCTAAAACAGTTTAGTTAATTAGTTTGAATTTAAATGCGATTTAAATGTTGATAGTGATTTTTAATGGTTAAAAATCAATAAATCCCGGAAAAATCGAGCTACAATTAGCATGAATTGAACTTAGGACGATTTTGGCATGAATTTTGCAGCAATTTATTTTATTTATGTTTGAATGAATGAATGTCATTTATTTAATAATTTATGCAAAGTTTGTACCTAGTATGGCCTAGTTAGTTTTATCGTTATTACCCGTAATGTAAGGGAATAACGTTTTGGTTGTAATTTTATTGCGATCTCGTATCGCCGGTTTGTATAATTTAATAATTTTATTTTATAGTATAAATGTATAATAGGAATTTGTATATTTGTACATTTGTAATTTTTTTTATGAAGACCGGTGGCTCCCTTCAAGACGGTGCCATTTTGGAAGGTGTTCCAAGTGAAGAGGCAAGGGACCAAGGAGTTGGTTTCCGAATTTGTAACTATCTAGTTAATTTTGATTAGCTAGGTGGCCATACTAGGATTTTATTATTGCTTGGTTGCTTGCTTTATTTTCGCTCATGCCAAAATCGTCACACATGCAATTTTATTTCTCGATTGTCAATTCAAAGTTATTCAAAATTCACCGACTTAGTTCGCTTATAGGGAATTAATAACAAAATTGACAAGACCTCTCACATAACTTAAAAAATTGAGATTTAGCCTTACCAATTAGTAACACCTATGAACCCCGTGTTCATTAGGGCTACCACGATCGTGGGTCCCTTTTTACCTCGGGTAAGTAGGGTGATGCGATCACAAGCCAAAATTGGATTGGACTCAACGAGATAAGCGTTATCTTGGGACTAGGAGATGGATTTAGTCGAAATCCGTCAACCAAGAGTTCTAAGTGTAGAATTAGTCAAGTATTGACTTACCATTTTAGATAAAGGTAGCATGCGATGACTATTTTTGTCTAAAGATGGGTCTTGGAATCACTTATATAATTTCGTGAGGGGTCATTATATGAGTGACTTGTTTAAAATTGTTTTTACAAGTGAATTATAAGCAATGAATGTTTATTTTCCGTTGATATTTATTTTTATTCGCGCAATGACAATTATTTTTCTTCTATGAACTTATAAATCCGTTCAATCGTGGAAACGGTTTCCATTATTTTATACGGTAGCATTTTGATTGCAATCTCCGTTTATACCACCGTAGCTAAAGACAAAATGAATTGTATCTTTTGATCCTCATATTCACCATTGCAAATGTCTCTTATGAAGAGTAAATGAATAAGTCACACTTAGTCAAAAGCGTTTTTTAATATTTTGTGACGCCTTCTTATAACAATGGTACATCAAATTTTGCTCCAAAGAAAATATTTGTATTTTGGTATGTCGTCATTATACTCCTTATCGAGGCTTACCTCGAAAGAGGCCAAATCAGTTGGGACGACTAGGTTAATTGATTTATTTTAAATCGTGAATAACCAAATACCGTAGTCACATCATGAAATGTTTATCCTTTTGAAGGTAAAACCATGAATGAAATGAAGAATAGTCTTCACAATAATTCTAATATACTTGTCTAAGTAGAGATTCATGAAAGTGAGTGGGAGCACTAAGAATGATGGTTATATTCTTAATTGTTAAGACGAGGTTCAAGAGTAGGTTGGCTCGACTTTGACACAAGGCAAGGGATAAAGGCAAGACTATTTTGAATAGTAAAGTCAAAACCCAAGCAAGGGGTCGAACCCAACTTTTGACGATTCTATTTTACAGTGTAGGACACAAGAAAAGAATCTTCCCAAAGTTTTCTAAAAAGTTAGAAATTGGGTGTAATTTTTCACCCATAATATCTATATGATCGACATTTATTTTGCTAAATGCAATTTTTGGGTATTAGATACCTATTATGGTTTTCATCAATGTATTCAATGCATATAATAATGATTCGTGAGACGACTAACCATAATTAAATGTCGACCTACAAGGGAAATATAACTATTGTAGTTTTATTTCTATAGAGACATATAAAAGTTATAATGTAATCAATCTCGTTTTGGATTTAGAGGTATACTTTAATAAACGTTATTATGTACATAACCTCTAAATAAAGAATATAGTATCCACTTTTGTGTACGACACAACTGTTTCATTTTTTTTTTTTTTGAATAGAACAAACGTTGTAGCTTTTTATGCCTATACTTGGTCAATGGTTATCCCATACCAATCAAAGGTAATTATATTCTTGACCTAAACTAGAAATTACTTGTCATATAGATTGTAAAGGCTCAAAATTGGTGACCCTTATCTAATCTTAATTCTGGATTGTGTAGCACATTAAGAGGCTAGTATTGACAACTATCCCAAAACCATCTGATTTGGAATCTTATGGTTCGTGCGAATCTTGTATTCAAGGCAAGATGATTCGTGCCCTTTTGTTGAAAAGGAAATCGAACTAGTAAATTATTGGCCCCATTACACAAGAATACGTGTGGTCCAATAACAAACACAACCAGAGATGGTAATGATTACTTCAATTGATTTACCGACGATTTAAGTAGATATTAGTTTGATTCTACTTAATGAGGTGCTAAGAGAAATCTTTGAAAAGTTCAAAGAGCTTCAATGAGAAGTAGTTAACCACTAGAGCATTAGATCAAGGACTTACGACTAAATCGTAACCATAAATATCTAAGTATTGATTTTGATTTTCACCAAAAGTATTGTGAAATGATTTCACAAGTTAACTTCTCTAAAACACATTATTAGATAAGGTGTTGTTGAATAGAGAAACAGAACCTTATACGATATGGTGTTGTCTTTATCAAGTCAAAATGAGCCATTTGACTAACCTTGGGATCTTAATATTTTTGTCTGCTATTTCTTTTCCCACCATATTAAAACACATTTAAAACAGTCTGGTTTCATTCCATATACGATATGGGTAGGTAGCGTACCTAATTTATAAGTTATTTGAATGAAACAAGTGCTCAATAATCCCACATTGACCACGAGAACAAAGCGTTTGTGACTCGTGATGCTGTCTTTCAATAAAAATACGATTATTTCTTGATAAGACAAAGTGGGAGAAAATATTTCAAGAGCCACAAACTGAGCATATGGTCCGGAAAAAGTTTTTCTCATTGCTTGTTCAGTAGTTGTTTCTTCGGAACCTAGGAGGTCAGGTGGAATTTTATCGCTCCTTTATAGTGATGAATTCTAATATGCGACTTATAAAAGACTGTTTTTAGTCCCAACTTCTTGATATGGCTTAGAGTCATACGATTCGTAATGGACTCCATGCATAATGGTCAGGTATGTGACCTGGTAAAATTTTACGAGAAGAAGTACGACCTCTTCAATGTAAATTGATTTTTAAGATCAAAATTTGCATGGATGAACATTAAAATGTTTTCAAAGATAACTTGGTAGGCAAAGAGTTTTGCACCAACCTTAATTCTTTGATCCATTCGAAAATACTTAGCGATTATAGCATATCATAATAGTATGATGCCAACTGGATCTCAAGAACCACCTTCTTGAATACGATTCTAGAAGAGGTAGTATATTTTATATTCACATGTGGGTTCGTAGATCCTAACTATCCTAAGTTAATTTGCAAGCTTAAGAGGATGTCTTAAGTAAGCACTAAAGAGTTGGAATTAGTGTGTCAATCATGTCATAAAAGATTTCTCGATATCTCGAGTAATTATGTTTATACATGAAGTTTAGTGGGAGTAATATGGTTTTCATCAGTCTTATATGTGGAGACATATTGATCATTTTAGATGATGGAAGATTTTGGAGAAATAGAATACATCTTTAAGATATCTGGATTTATGGAGATAAATCTAAAAGGATATTAGCATTAAGTCAAAATTCTTATATTGATAAGATCTTTGACTAGTTCAAGGAAGTTGAACACATCATAATTGATTCCTTTTGCTTCCGTTGCGGGATCAATTATATACGCTGTGATGTATACTCAATCCGACTTTTCGCATGCTTTGAGTATGACGAATCATTTGCAATTAAATCCAAGTGAAAGTCACTTGATAGCCATAATGAACATCCTTAAGTACTTGCGAAGAACTAAAGATATGTTTCATATGTTTGGAGTTTAAAGTGAGTTGTGTGTAAGAGTTTACACAGACTTCAGTTTCCAAACTGATCAAAGGGATTTGAAATCACGAACTGGCTGTGTTTCATAGAAGATTTATCTGTTGGAAGAGTTCCAAACAGAAAATACTATTGGAAAGGTTCCAAGTAGGAGTGACATTTTCAAATAGAAATGTCATGTATCCGCTGGAAGTGTTCCAGGCAGTTTATCATTGCGGATTTAACAACGGAAATGGAGTCCATTGCGTCATATGATGATGCATATGAAAGTAGCTTGGATTCGACAGTATTGGAGGGACTAGAAATAGTTCATATAGCTGTATATCCTATCCCATTATACTGGTAAAACAGTGAACTAGTATACTGGTAAAACAGTGAGACCTACCTTTAGGCCAAGATTCCTAAGTCTAGATATAAATCTAGACACGTACTCAGAAAATTTCATGTAATATGAGATTACGTAGACAAAGAGAAATAGCAATCAGAACGATAGGAAAGATGAAAGTATTGCTAATCCATTAGCCATGCTTTTTGCAGGCTGAACATGATAGTCATGTCATTTCAATGGGGATTGAAATATGTACCTGAATTGCTAAAGATTATAAGATATGAAATTATTGATAGCGTATCAATTTTTCCAATATTTGATAATCGCATTCATTGTTCGAGTTTCATTAAAAACTCCTTTATTTAGTTTGCCTAAATTTTAATACTTTGTTTATCCGAATTGGTTGAAAGAAAGGTTGAACCCAATTCAAGTGAACAGGACGAACTTAGTATTTTGTCCCTAGTCACTCAATGAGGTGACGTCTCGAAATGACTAGATTGTAAGTCGATCGATGGTTGGTTCAGCACCATGGGGTCATGGAGATGACTGGTCGGTTACATAGACAGACTGTATGACACTCTGTCGGACAGTGACATTGTAGAGACCCTTAAATCAATTAATTGATGCCTGGTCGTGGCAGGGTCTTCTATCTTATTCCTATACGTCGATTCTTTTGACTGGCGACCGTCTATCTGAGTCGGTGCAGTTTCCGATTGGTTTTGGTTGATGTTCTAGGTCGTGCCGTAAAAGGAGGCCGATGGACTTCTTCTGGATCATGGTGATCTTCATCATACAGAGTAGATGGATCAACAGGAATTGTCCACCCACGTTGGGTAAAATCATCTTTAGGCCACTCGAGGAGTAGTTACTGTAAATGCGTGGCCACGCTCGGAAAGAGATCTATGGTAGATTTTCCGGTCAGACAGTTACTCTCCCTATCGAGAAAACCACTCTAGATATTGTCAATCGCAAGTGCGACCTGGAAGACACCTTGCGTTGAGTGGGAGATGTGATAAAGAGACAAGAGAATCGGTGACGCACACTTGTGTCAGACAAGTGGGAGATTGTTGGAGTAGGTGTCCTCCACAATAGTGCGCCACATAATAAATCTTATTAAGGAATATAATTGGGATATTTATTGACTATATATATGATTAGTCAGTTGATTAACGTAAATCAATAACGGTTGGCTGACTAGAGTTTGACGTTATTGTCGTTTGACGGCGGTGATCAACTGATCCCTTTCGGTCACACCTAAAGGATGAAATCCAAATAGTAACTAATTATTTGTATACGATACAGTTAATTAGTACATTACATATATTCGATATGTACGAGAGTTAATTGTTAGAAATTGAGTTAAGAACTCAAATTCGATTAAACTTATTTTTCAATTATGCGATAATTGACTAATAAATTTATATCTTATTTTAATACGATTAAATAAGATTTAACTTAGTAATTAATCGTTAAATTACTAAATTAGTTGAGGTTTTGAGATAGAGGTAATTAGTTAATTATATTTACAAGGAGTTGTAAAATAAATTAACTAAGCATTGTGGGACCCATTATATATTGATATAATGGTAAAATATTACTTAAAATGTTAAGTACATATTATTTATTTAATTGAGTCATACAATTGTTATATGATCAAATTAACACTTAATTATACAAGATAATTAACCATATGATCAATAAGTATTTGTGAGACAAATATCAAAAATCAAAATGGACCAAACTAGGTACATGATGGCCGGTTATGGTAGTAGTTACATGGTGATGATTGGTTTTCTTGTTTTTACTCTTTAGTTACTAATTGAATGTGACATAACAAGTAGTATACAATCATCACTTATACTACAACACTCCACTCTAATGCATGTGATCAAATTGAACAAAATAATAGTCTTTTTTGGACTAAATGGTCCGGCTATTTTGGCTATATAATGAACAAATGTTGTTCATTATTCTACTACTTCATTTTGTGCAATTTGTTTACTTCTCTCTAAAATACATCATCTCACTAAAAACTCTCATACGCTAATATTTCCTAAGTATTACTAGTGTAGTAATATAGTCTAATATTAGTAGTATATTATCTATCTTATTATCTAGTTAATAATAAGGGTAGATTATTTGGGTTTATCTTGGTGCAACTTAGAGGAGATCTTCTACTTTGGAGATTGTTTGTGTTCATCCATATTTGTAGCTCAAGAACAACAAGAAGGAGTTCTTTTTGTGCCCTTATATTTTCCATATCAATGTGAGGAAATTTCTTCTCTTATATAAATGTCTTTATATTTGCATGCATGTTACATAGATCATTAAATACTAAATTAACAAGTAATTTAGAAACTAGTTAGAGGAGTCTAATTAAGGTCTATGGACTTTCACTATCTACTACCTTAGTAAGAAGTTCTTAGAATACGAGTGTAAATACACACCTCTCGAAAAGACATGCCTCGCTCTTGTGTGGGCAACAAAGAAGCTACGCCACTACATGCTTAGCTACTCTGTCAAAGTGTACTCTAAAATGGACCATGTCAAATACCTCTTCGAGAAACCCATTCTCAATGGACGTTTGGCACGATGGACTTAATGCTCTCAGAGTTAGATCTCAAATATGTAGCTCTGAAAGTCATAAAGCGACGCGCCGTTGCTGAGCTTTTTGTAGACAATCCTATCAACGATGTCCAAGCATTGGACATGTGGTCATTTCCTGACGAGGACATACTACATACTTCTATGGACTCCTAGGACCTTTATTTCGACGGCGCATCCAACTTGAGATGATTTGGAGTAGGAATATTGCTCATTTCTCCTGAAGGCGAGCATATACCACTATCTGTCAAACTCGACTTGGAGGTGAAAAATAACGCGGCAGAATATGAAGCTTGCTCATTGTGCTACAAGCAGTAGTCATTTTAGGCATTAAAAATCTCCTAGTTCATGGAGACTTCTTTTTGATCATCAACCAAGTTACGAGATCAGTGAAAATTCGAAGTGAAAGTCTAGCACCCTATCAGGATAGGATAGATCAAGTCGCCCAGTCCTTTTATCAAGTCACTTGTCTACATCTACGTCGTGAAGAAAATCAGTTTGCAGACGCTCTTGCAAAACTTGCAGCCTTGATCAACATGATCAAAATTCTTTTGTGCATCGAACGACGACGGTCCGAACCAGCCTATGTGCGCCAACTTACAAATGAAGAAGAAACCCCAGAGGAACCCTGGTTCCAAGCCATTCTAAACTTCAAACTCAACGACACATACCCACCTGAAATATTTAAGAGGAGACAACGCGCCATACGCCTATTAGCCTCTCAGTACCTCCTCATGCAAGGGGAATTGTACAAAAGAACGCCTCTTGGTGTCATCTTTCAATGCCTTGATCATTCACAGGTACAAAAAGTAATAGAAGAAGTTCGCGATGGAGAATTCGGTCCCCACATGAGTGGACCCATGATGGCAAAGAAAATCAAACGACTAGGATACTACTGGACGACAATGGAGTCAGATTATATTAAATACGTCAGACACTACCATAATTGCCAAATCTTCGGGAATGTGCAGCATGTTCCTCCCTTGATGCTTTACACCATGACATCTCCTTGGCCATTTTCAGCATGGGGAATCGACATTATCGGAAATATCACCCCAGCCGGAATAGGAGGTCACTACTTCATTGTGGTATCTATCGATTACTTCTCCAAATGGCTCGAGGCAGCATGCTACACTAGTCTCACCGTTAAAAATGTGGCAAACTTCATACAAACCAACGTCATCTGTCGATATGGTTGCCAAAATGAAATAATCAGTGATAACAGCTCATATTCCCAGGCTGAGACTGAACAACTGCTAGCCAAATACAAAATCAAGCATCACCATTCCACGCCTTTCAGACCTCAGACTAATCACGCCGTAGAGGCAGGTAATAAGAATGTCGACTCAATCCTCAAGAAAATAATCGACAATTACCGCGACTGCCCAAGAAAAATACCCTTTGCATTATAGGGATATCACACTTCAGCTAGGACACCCACTAGGGCCACTGCTTTCTACTTAACTTACGGGATGGAAGTTGTACAACCAGTAGAACAAGAAATCCCATCTCTACGTAATCTTTTGGAGAGTGAAATTCCACAAGCATGCTGGGAAAGAGATAGATATGATGAACTTGTCCTCTTGAACGAGCGAAGAGTGCGTGCCATACATAATGTACAGACATATCAAGCACATATCAAACAAGCCTTTAACAAACGGGTTAAATCCAGAAACATCAAAGAAGGGGACTCCAAGTTCAAGTCAGTTACAGCCCTCCTACCTGTTGATCCGCGAGAAAAGTTCAAACCTAACTGGGCTGGGCCTTTTTTAGTCAAATCCATATTCTCAGGGGGTGCAGTTAGAGTCACAGACCTAGATGGAAACGAGTTCGCTAACCCTACCAACCTAGACCAATTAAAACGATACTACCCTTAGCGTAGGTAAAAAAACAACACAAACTCACCGCATGGCAAACCACGTGCAGCTCATGTGGACGGGATAAAACGGCCCCTGGCCAGCCCATTTTAATGTCACTATGCTCTTACATTATGACATTAAGATAATCCTCATGTTATCAAATAAACTGAAATGTACTTCTCTTGGGAGTAAGTAAGGCTCATGCCACTTTTTTCTAAGTTCCTTTCAAGCTCTTGCTTCGAACAATTATTCTTTTACATTTTTCGAACTAGGCGCGGGGTTTGATTTATTTTTTTCTAACGAATACGTAGGTAATCCGTCACCGGATTTTACCCGCCATTATTTTAAATGTAAATAGAAAGACATTGCATTTGCGTTTGAAATTCGACAAGAGTAATAAAAGAAAATCCCATCAGTTTCTTAAGTAAACTTGATCTTTTATTCATTATTTGATTAATAGTAATAATACGCTACATACACAAAACAAAGTCGGAAATAAAAACTAAGCTAGGATTCTAAAAACCCCGCCATTTATTACAACTCAAATGAAAAATAATACTAAATAATAAAATGTGACTAAGGCTATTCTTCCATCTTCCCCTTCCCTTTGTCACCCTTGCCATTCTTCTTGTCTCGACCACGAGTCGGGCGCTCTTGTACTATGTCAGACCTAATCACCAACGGTCTTTCTCGCGGTCTAGCCTTATCATTCTTATCCATCACCATCTTCACGGCAGGAGTAGTTCTCGGTTTCTTTGCTGGATGAACAACTAGGAATCCGGCTTCTTCTTCCCCTTAAGTCAGATACTTTTCTTTCTCTTTAGCCGTCTCACGGATTTTATAGTCTATAGGCTCGTGTTTCCTCGGTTTATCACGTTCCTCAGGAGTACTAGCATTTCTCCATTACAATATGAGCGAGATACTCATAACGAGCCAACTGGAATAGGTACATACCACTTGTTCTTCTGAACCCACCTAGTGGCTCATTCCCGAAAAGACTCTATAGTATGAGCGAAATCAGTTTGGGGAACGGTATCAAGCCTTAGAATTTTCTGTTTAAGGCCCACTTGCCTCAACAATCTTTCCAGAAAGATACATACCATAAATTCTAAGCCAGGAAGACGAACTGCCGAGTAGAATCCAGAGATGACACCCTAGTAACTTACCTGATATGCCACCATGGTACGATCCATCGAATCAAGGGACCGCCTTCACTCTTCAGCTTATTTTCCTAATAATTGCATATCCGGGAAAAGTCCACCATGTAGAGCCTGGTTTTCATAGTAATTGATCGAGCACGATATCACAGCCCATTAACTAGGGGCTCGATCAATCGCAGTCATTCCATCAGCCATATCTGCAGCAAAGAAAAAGAATACGTCAAAAACGAAAAAAAAAACCAAAACAAAAAATCACAAAACAAAAAGAAAGATAAAGACAAAAAAAAAAGAGAAAAGAAAGAGTTAGAGATAAGAGAATGATGAGAGAGAAAGTTAGAGAGAAGTACTCCTAATTTTCTAGGGTTCTTGGTTTTTGTGCAATGGCTAAAAACAATACTGCTAATCATTCTCATAGTTTTACAAAATCAAATAGTAAAAATACTACTACATCTAATAATACACAAACAAACAGTAATAATAGTACATCAAATAGTACAAATTCACTTAGTAAAAACGGATCTACAGGAAAATCAATTCAAGCGAAATTAATGGATTCTCGATACAATGATGTTCAGATTGCAAAGGAGGCGGTTCAACAAAAACTACAGGAGGAAATGGTGGGTTCTGGTACAACGGATACTGAGAAGATGAACAATGGCAGGAGGTCATTTCGAAATGAAGAAAACAAGTGTTGGGTCGAGCTAGAGAGGATCAATTGGAATCTATTGAGGAAACAGAGACAGTTGAATGTATGGCTACATGTAATACTCTTAAAATCACGCTTGATGATGTGCAAGAGGAGATTAAATATTGGTCTTCTGCAGTTTATGGCTATGTTATGGGGGATAATCCTCCTCGTATGGTGTTAGAGGGATTCCTTAGATGAACTCTTGTGGATTATTCTATATCTAAAATTTCTTTCTTGCCGAATGGATTATTTGTGGTTCGATTTGATGAGAAAGAACATCAAAAGCTTGTGTTAAACAAGGGCATTCTATTGCTAGATGGAAAACCAATTATCTTAAGGCCTTGGGACCCTAATGTGAAAATGGCTAAGGTCTCAGTTAAGAAGGTTCCCATTTGGATCAAATTTGTTGGTTTGGACTTGAAGTTCTGGTGGGGAAAATGTTTGGCGAAGTTGGCATCATTAATTGGTAATTTTAAACGAATTGATGATGTAACTAGAATGTGTACTCTCCTAGGTTTTGCAAAGGTGCTTGCAGAGGTTGAGGTTGATCAGATTTTCCCTAAACATATTGTTTTTGAGGATCAGAAGGGACAGGAGATAAATCTGGAAGTGGAGTATGATTGGATCCCAATAACATGTCGCAACTGTAAAGGCATGGGACATACTATAGAGGTCTGTAGGAAGCATCGGGGTCCTATGCTCACTAAACCAGTGTCAGGCCCTATCAGGCAAGTATGGAAAAGGAAGGAGGAGGTAGAGAAGCTCTCTGAACAGCAGGAATTTCCTAGTTTACAGAAGAGTTTAGGGATAATCAGTGCGCAGAGGACTGTCAGGAAGGAAAAGGATATTGGTGGAGCAGTGTCTAAACCAGATAACACTCCTGCACCTATGAGTTATAGTTCTGTGCTGACCCCTGCTAGGGTAATTACTAGGCTCACTAGACATGAAACAAGGATACCTGATAGACAGCATAGTGGATTTGTATTGCAGTTTAATGGTGCTCTAGGGAAAGAGTATACAATGGTTGATAGAGTTGGAGGGGATGATAATCCCCCGTCTCATCATGACTAGATTTAGAGTATTGAATATTAGGGGCCTGAATAATGAGCTTAAGCAGAAGTATATTAAGCGGTATCTTCATCAGGCTGGGCACGTTGAGACAAGAGTGAAATCCTTGTCTCTAAATAAAGTAGCAGGAAATGTTTGCTGTGGATGGTCTTATGTTACTAACAATAGTCATCATGATGGTGGGAGAATATGGGTGTTATGGAAGAACTAGGGGGTTAATGTAGTTGTTATGGAGATGACTTCTAAGCTGATTCACCTCAAGGTTCAGCAATTGAGCAATAATAGGACTTACTATATTACCTTTGTCTATGGGTGAAATAAAATTGAAGAAAGAGTTCCTCTTTGGAATGATCTTATGAGAATAAATACTGTGGAACCTTGGATCATTTTAGGGGACTTTAATAATGTGTTGCATGCTAGTGAGAAGATTGGTTTGCCTGTCAAGGATTCTGAGACACTGCCTTTTGAAAATACTATAAATAATTGTGATCTGGACCTTGGGGGCTTTCTTTACTTGGAACAATAAACAACCTAGTGGCACTAGAGTCTTTAGTAGAATTGATAGGGTTTTGGTTAATGATGGCAGGATGAACTTTAGACCTAATGCTTATGCTTTTTATGGCCCTGAAGGAGACTATGATCATTGTCCTTGCCTGATTGAGAAAGGAGGTATGAATTCTGTTGGCAAGAAACCTTTTAAATTCTTTAATATCTGGAGTAAAGTAAAGGAGTACCAGGAGGTAGTGAGAAGAGGGTGGGCTAGACAGAGTGTGGGATCCCCTATGTTTAGAGTGGTCTTTAAACTTAAGCAGCTTAAACCTTTACTAAAGAATTTGAACAAGGAGCTTTTCTCCGATATTGAGAGGAATGAAGAAGTGGCTTATGTCCTGCTAATGAACTGTCAGAGAGAGCTTCAACAAGATCCATATAACTCTACTCTCATGGATAAAGAATACCAAATCAGAAGTAGTTATAAGATGCTTGCAAAGGCAAAGGAGGACTACTTAAGACAAAAAGCTAAATGTCAATGGGCAAAGGATGGTGACACCAACTCTGCCATGTTTCATAAAGTCATCAAGCAAAGACATATTCAGAATAAAGTTTTTAGAATTGAAGGCATGTATGGTGATATTTTTGATAAGCCTGAAGACATTCAAAAGGCATTTGAGGAATATTATCAGGCTCTCTTGGGATCATGTGCTGGTCCTCTGAATTCTTTCCACATATTTTGAGGGGAGGTCCTAGAGTGGAGCATGAGGATTGGGAGGACTTGTGCAGTATTCCCAATGATGCTGAAATTAAGAAGATTGTGGACTCAATACCTGATGAGAAGACTCCTGGCCCGGATGGTTATACCAGTTGTTTCTTTAAGACTGGTTGGGGGATCATTCGTGAGGATGTCTGTAAGGCAATCCAGAATTTCTTCAGATCAGGTAAGATGCTCAAGCAACTTAATACTACTTATGTGGTTACGATTCATAAAAAGGAAAACCCAATAAGTGTTAAGGATTTCAGACCTATAGCTTGTTGTGATACTCTTTATAAAATCATCTCCAAGTTGATGTGTGATAGACTCTCTAAGGTGCTCCCTAAAATTGTCAAACCTTCCCAATATGCTTTTATTAAAGGAAGAAGCATCATGGGAAATATTCTTATTAGCCAGGATTTGGTCAGGCTCTATAATAGGGCCAATCCATCTCCTAGATGCCTGATAAAGGTGGATTTGAGGAAGGCCTATGACTCCATTGAATGGGTTTTTGTAATGAAAATCCTCCAGAGTATGAACTTCCCTTATAGGTTTTTGAAGCTTATTATGCAGTGCATCACTACCACCTCCTACTCCATTGTGCTAAATGGTAACTCTTATGGGTTTTTCCAGGGGAAGAGAGGTCTGAGACAGGGAGATTCCATATCTCCACTTCTCTTTACTCTTTGTATGAAGTATTTGAGCAAAATTTTAAGTATGATTGGTAAGCTGCCTGGTTTTAAATTTCATCATTTATGTAAAGGCCTTAATCTTAATCATTTAATGTTTGCTGATGATCTTCTCATTTTTTGTAAGGGTGATATTAAATCTATCTTTATGATTGTAGAGGGGTTTAATGTTTTCTCTAAGGCTTCTAGCCTTCAGATTAATAATGATAAATCTGACCTGATCATTAAAGGGGTTGATAGGGAGAATGAGGACTTCATTCTTTCTCATACTGGTTTTGCTAAGGGAAGCTTAACTTTTAAGTACCTTGGAGTTAACATCTCTCACAAGAGACTGGCTAAGAATGACTGTAAAATGTTGGTTGAAAGGATGACTACTAGGATAAAGGGGTGGAACAGGAGGAAAATTTCTTACACAGGGAGACTTACTTTGGTTAAATCAGTGCTAAGTACTATTCATAACTATTGGGCACAGATTTTCATCCTACCTGTGGGTGTCCTAGAAAATCTTAAGGCTCTTTGTAGGAATTTTCTGTGGGAAGGGGAGGACACCTACTCAAAGGCTCCTCTTGTTTCCTGGAATGTCCTATGTAAGAGTAAAAAGGAGGGGGGGTCTGGGCATTTATGATAGTAAAACCTCGAATGTTGTTGCTGTTGGGAAACTAGCTTGGTGGATTCTGCTCAAGAAAGACAACCTTTGGATTAAATGGATAGATAAGATCTACTTGAAAGGGAGAAATTGGCTCACTTATACTCCTAGTAGCTCGAGTTCTTGGGCTTGGAGGAAGATCTGTGGAGTCAAGGATGCTTTTAAGGAGGGATTCCAAACAAGGGAGTGGCAGGAGGATGATGGGTATACCATTCTGAAAGGCTATAATTGGTTATCAGATAGTGCCAACATTAGGGTGTCTTGGTACTGCATTACATGGAGTAGACTGAATGTTCCAAAACATAGCTTCATATACTGGTTAGCTATCAGAGCAAGACTCCTTACCTTAGATAGATTGCAGAGAAGAGGATATGCAGGAAGCCTCAATTGTTTTCTGTGTGGTTCTACTGTTGAAGATCATTAGCATTTGTTTCAGGACTGTTGCTTTGCCAGGAGATGTTATGAAAGTCTGGATGATTGGATTCAAATTAGACATATTGGTGGCCACACACCTAGTGATTTGGTCAGGATGAGGATGAAGACTGGTTTCATTAGGAAGATGTATTAGTCTTTGATTGTTGCTGTATACTATAGCATCTGGATGAGCAGAAATAAATGTAGGTTGGAAGCTTATGTGATTAGACCTGAGCAGTTAATCCATGGGGTTCAAGGACATGCAAAGATGAGATTGATGCAGTTGGAGCTCGGAAACCTTAAACAGGAAGAGTATCTGTGGTGTAGGAGTAGAAATTTATTGTAATTGAAGGCCTCAGCCTTGTATTGGTTTAGTCTTTTATGTTGTTGGCCTTATATGTAAAAGGATAATTGTATTGAGTGGCCAAGTGCCTTATTAAACAAAGCTTACATTTGCACCAAAAAAAAAGAAAAGAAAGAGTTCTTACTTGCAAAATGATGGAACTTCACAAATATGGAAATTCTCGATTCGCCTTTCTATTATTCAGGCCAAGAATGATCTCTTCTAGACAAAGGCATGCTGGGCTCTTCCGCAGCTTCATTTGTTCCACCAAGTTCAACAAAAGAGGGTCCCGTCTCATCTCCTTATCAACGTGGCCTTGCAAGATATAGCAATGCAAAAGGCAAAATCCAAAGACTTTGCGCCTCGCAGCATATGATATAGAAGGGTCCTTCCTATTTATGAATCGATTAACAAAATCGTCCATACGAACACCTTTCGAGGTAACATAACGGTCTACCCCAGCCTTGGTCAACCCAAGAAGGTCCTTGAATTTATTCTTATAAACTTCAGAGCTAAGGGGTATAACTAGCGCATCTTCAGGGCCCCATCCCCCAATGGCTGCTATTTCTTCAGGAAAAGGAGAAATATCGCCTCCAGGAAAGGCAAAAACATGCAAATTTGGGTCCCATTACTCAAGACAAGCATCCGGGAAAGGCCTCACAACCTTCACCATTTTTAGGCTCAAGATCGATCCTAAATTGAAAGCTCCCATAACGTATTTCTCTACATTTGTGAACTCAGTGGTCCACTCCTTAAGACGGTTTTCAAAAGTATCTATGATTGTGAAAGCTTTGTTTTTTAGAGAGATTTTTTGTGTATAATCGTATGGGTAGACGGAAATATTATATGAGTAATAGCTTCCTCGACATGTGTATATATACTATTTGCGCTTTCCCATCTTTAATCAAAGATGGACACGCCCAAGAATGGACGCAGCATGAGCTGTGCCTTTTCGAAGAGTCGCAACTCTTGTTGCGCCTCTTCCCCAGGTCCTTCGTCCTGATTTCAATCTTTGGATCTTTCCTAATTTACGTCCAACTATAAATTCCTATATCTGTAGGATATGGATTCGGTAATACGCCGATTTTCAATAATATTGGATTTCCTAATCCTTGACGGGTTTACTTTTCAAGATGAAATTCGACATTGTCGCCAAACGAGCTCATTTACTTATTTTAGGGAATCATTTCTTAACCTTTTTTTATATAATTTAATTATAAACTTACATTTCTTTTCAATTTTCTTTTTTTAGGAGGTACCCATCCCTACCTTCCGGTCATTTTTTCGCATGACTAGAGCCCTCTCCTCCTCCGTCAACCTATCATAGGCCTCCATCATGGTCGTGTAGCAAGAAAAAGACCTCATGTTCCCGGCCTCCTGCATCATTTCAAATCAAGAAAAATCATCATTAGCATTTTACAAATAAGAAAATAAGATGATGAACGAATGCACATGCTCCGTGCGGTCCGCTAAGACAGATGGCTCTCCGCCGCCCAAATGAGATGTCTACCATCCCATTTCTCGGCCCACTCAGGTTCACCCAACAACGGGCGTCCACCTCAACCTGTATTGGCCCTCCTCGGGACCTCCTCGACCTCCCCGGGACCTCCTCGGGACCTTCTCGGCCTCCCCGATGATAAGTGTATATTTGTATGATTTTAACCCCCAATTTAGCTCGGTTTTGTATGTCATTTGTGCTTTGTTAAGCCACTTTATGAGCTAATATCGTCTACTAGGCGAATTCCTATGTTCTAACCTGTTTTGTAGGGAAAATGACGTTTCTGCGCCCTTTTTCAATATTCCCGAGCATTTGCCTAGAACCCGTCGATTTGAAGAAGCAAGCTTGACTAAGTCAAAGGCATATCAAGAAGGTTCACTAATTCAAAAGAAACAAAAGTAAGGACGATTTTGCAGTTGTCAGAGGATTGATCACTTAGGCAAGGAAATCATCATTTTACATCAAACCCTATCAACAAACCCGACTCAAAAGGTCAAGAGGGATAATGAAAGTCAAGTCATAAGCAAGGGGAGATGAAACTAAAGTCAATTGACCAAGATTGCAACTTACTCGATCGGGTAAGTGGTGTACCCGATCGGGTATCCCTGCTGATCCAGCTTTTGCTTCGACTTCCTCCTTTTTGTCCTATATGTTCAATGCATGACCCCTTCCCCACGAAACCCTACTGCTATATAAAGAGAGCCTCCGCCACCACAATGATATGTACTTCACCCAATTCTCTTCTAAACATTTCTTTACATAAAACCCTAGATTAGGAGGAGAGAAACCTAGCCTCTCTTCTCTCATTTTCTTCTTCTTTTTGTCTTTAGTTCCTTAGTTTATTTCTGTCTTTTCTACAACAAATCCTTAGGCTAGATCAATAAAAAAATCATCCTTGTAATCTACTTTATTTGGTACAAGTATTGTAATTCGTGGATCGACTATTCTATGCAAGGAATTTCTATTATTGTTGTCATTATCGTTGTTGATCGTCATCTAGGTATTCCTATTTTACCTTTTGTTTAAAGTCTTTACGTTTGTTATTTGATTGCTATTTTCTTTACATGTTATTCTAGATTCAATTTCAATATCATTGTAATCATTTCATTTCCCTAGATTATCCATTTAGCGTCGTTATTATCGCCATGTAAAGAGTCTTAAAATATTATCAAAACCAAATAAACATATCTATCCTAATTTTTATTATTAACATCATATTAGATATAAACATCACCATGAGTGAGTAGTCGTTTTTCTAGGGTGTAGGGTAGCCATGTTAGGTTGATTAAAAGATGATAATTGGATAAAAGAAATTGTGCTTTTAAAACATCGTGTCTATGCATGTTTGGACTATAACGATAGTTGACGGTTCCTGATCAAAATCATTGACTAGAATGGAATTCTTTTCCAAGGTAGAAATACGTGAATTGAATAGACAAAGCATGACATGGTAGATTAAGACCTAGTAAATTGCCTAAAAGCCTGCTAGACCATCTGATCTATGATTGTAATTAACACATCATTCTTACGAACTCACAATGAATTATTTGCATGTTCTAAATCAAATTTCATCAATATATTAATCTACATGTGTGAACCTACTTCCCTAGATTCTTTTAATCATTGTTAATTCATCACTTGCTTTATTGTTTTCGTTTTGATTTGCTTTTATTTTGTTTTTATTTATGTTTTGTATTAGTTTAGAAATCAAAACTCCAAAATCCAGATTCTCGTTAGATAAAACCCAATCGCAAGACATTTCACATTTTATAGGAAACACCATCTCCCTGAGGATCGACCCCTACTCCCCTAATTACATTAATTTGTTATTAGCCTAGTCTGGGTAATTATCTTTCACCAGGGCTTGCGACAAGCACGATCAAATTTTGGCGCCGTTGCCGGGGAGCACGGTTTAGTTTTCCTTTTTCTTGTGATTTTTATTGCAATTAGTTTTATCTAGTCTTTAGGAACCCAAATTCCTTCAGACCTCTCTTGATTTTTCATCTTAGCTTTTCAATCTTATGCCCAGATCTTCTAGACTAGGAACCCCTATCTCTTTAGACCCCGATCTAGAAAGAACTCTGCGTAGGAGACGAAAGCTATTCAACAAAATCTCAAAAGCTTCTGATACTTCAAGTTTAGACCGTATTCGTGAGAATTACTCGGATATTTTATCTAATCTTGGAGGAGAAGAAGATCCATTCTCATCTTCATTCTCAAAAACAAATCAACCTTTAAACAACACTCCATCTTCATCTTCACAAAAGAAAATGGTTCGACTTTCAGACCATTCCAAACCAACTGCAGATACACTTCCAAGTGGTATTGCTACACCTCAAATCACAGCCCAAAACTTTGAAATCAAACCTGCCTTCATCAGTTTAATAGAAAGAAGTCAATTTGGTGGCAATGCCACATAAGATCCCAACCTTCATATTCAAAACTTCTGTGACTACTGCTCCACAATTAGACAAACTGGAGTATCCCAAGAGTAGATTAGGGAAATGCTCTTTCCCTTCTCTTTAACAGGAAAGGCTAAACTTTGGATCAATAGCCTTGACCGAGTTGCCTTAGGAATAGCCGACTGGGATAGCCTAGCTCTTGCTTTCTATCAAAAGTACTTCCCACCAGAACGAACCGCACTCTTACGGAGTCAAATCACTGGATTCCGCCAGAGAGGCGATGAAAGCCTTTATAAGGCATGGAAAGGTACAAAGAATTACAAAGAGAATGCCCTCATCATGGCCTTGATTCATGGTTCTTAGCTATCACCTTCTACAACGGTTGTTGTGGCGAATCGCGTCGTATCCTCGACTCCGCTAACAATGGTCTTTTCGATCAGATCGATGTCCAAATAGCTAGTGCAACTATCGAGTCAATGGCAATTCACGACTCTCAGTATAGCAACTCACGTGCTATGCCGCTCAAAACCAAGCAGGAAGATTCAAGCAAAGTAGCATTCCTAGAAGCCCAATTAGCCCTTCTGCAGCAACAAGTAGGATACTCTTCCCAATCCAGGCAACATGTTAACGTCACTAACCACATAGTGGTATGCGAGACATGTGGGGTTGGAGGACACAGTTTTCAAGAATGTAGGAGTTCGCTAGAGCAAGTCAATGCCTACCAAGCGTAAAGGCAAGGCAATGCTTTCTCAAACTTCTATAATGAGAACACAAAGAACCATCCTTTTTTTTCCTACAAAAGCACCAACATTCAGAATCCCCACCATCAGATTCAACAACCATTCATACCACATCAACAGAAGCCCTATAATCCACCTGGTTTTCAAAACCAGAGACCTCCATTTCAACCTAACTTCAATCAACCTTACCAACACCAACAACAACCTCAACACCAACCACCCCTAAATCAAAGCCAACCCAATGACTCAAGCCTGAGCAAAATTGAATCCATGCTTCTCCAAGTTGTTCAAAAACAAGATTCAATGTTTGCTCAACTTCAAAAGAGTGATCAAGCTCAAGATGCTGCCATCAAGATGCTTGAAACTCAAATGGCCCAATTGGCTACCTCTATTACCCAAAGGAAACAAGGCCAACTCCCACCTCATGGTGAGAAACCGAGGGACACTACTAATGCTATCACTCTTAGGAGTGGTACCACTTATAAGGAACCTCAGCAACCCAACGAAACAATAGTTGAGCCAACACTAGTAGAGAGCCACAAAGATTCCCAACCATCCACCGCTAAGGAAGTAGAAAAAAGAAGGAAAGAAGGATGAACCTGTGAAGGAACCCATCAAAATCCAAGTTCCATTTCCCCAACGCTTGAGGAGAAATCATAAGGAAACCCAGTTTAGTAAATTCATGGAAGTTGTCAAAAACCTCCAGGTGATGGTTCCCTTCACTGAATTGATAACTCAAATCCCTTCTTACACAAAATTCATGAAGGATATCTTAACTAAGAAGAGGACTTTAGATGATGTTGAAATCATAGCATTCACAGCTGAGTGCAGTGCTTTATTGCAAAATAAGTCCCCTCCTAAGTTAAAGGATCCAGGTAGTTCCTTTATACCTTGCACTATAGGCACCTACACAATCGATAAAGCTCTATGTGATCTAGGTGCCAGTGTAAGCGTCATGCCCTATTCCATATGTGAAAAGTTGAATATGGGAATTCTCAAATGCACCAGTATCAATCTGCAAATGGCAGACCGTTCTTTAAAACAACCTTTGGGAGTTTTAGAAGATGTACATGTCAAAGTAGGAAAGTTTTTCATTCCCGTCGATTTCATCGTGCTAAATATGGCTGAAGACTCTCAAATCCCTAATATTTCAGGAAGGCCATTTTTAGACTCTGCCGGAGCAGTAATCGATGTCAAAAATGGAAAACTGACACTAGAAGTAGGTGATGATAAAGTCACATATAACTTAAACAGTGCAATGAAAAGCCCCATCCTAGAAGAGTCTTGCTGTTTTATTGATATTGTCGACTCTATTGTTGATGAATCTCTGTATCCATCAATAATCGAGGATCCTTTAGAGGCAATCTTGTTGTAGGAGGATATCTCTGAGAATGACAATTTCGAGATCAGTGAGCTGGAAAAAGACCTGACCGGAGGAGAGATACTGTCAGAAGAAGTCAAAGAGTTCATAAGCTTGATTGATACTCCTGCCAAGGCTGAAGTACCAAAACCTGAACTAAAACCTCTTCCCTCGAATCTAAAATATGCTTTTTTAGATGAATCTGAGTATTGTCCAGTCATAGTGAGTGCTCTCCTACA
The DNA here is from genome assembly GCA_022085475.1 of Heliosperma pusillum. Lineage (NCBI taxonomy): Eukaryota > Viridiplantae > Streptophyta > Magnoliopsida > Caryophyllales > Caryophyllaceae > Heliosperma > Heliosperma pusillum. Next base: position 7,774 of record JAIUZE010075107.1, on the reverse strand, counting down.
TGAAAATCAGTTAACCACACTATTGACTATTTTGAAAAAGCATAGAAAGGCAATAGGTTACAAACTTGAAGATTTAACAGGCATAAGCCCAGACTTCTGCATGCATAGAATCAATTTAGAAGAAGGCCAAAAACCTTGTGTTCAAGGTCAACGCCGTCTTATTCCCAACATGCAGGAAGTAGTTAAAACTGAAGTTATGAAATTGCTAGATGCTGGCATAATTTATGCAATCTCTGACTCTAAATGGGTTAGCCATGTTCAAGTTGTTCCCAAGAAAGGAGGAACAACAGTAGTCAAAAATGAGAAAAATGAGCTCATCCCCACAAGGATTGTGACGGGATGGCGTATGTGTATTGACTACAGAAAGCTGAATCAATCAACTAGGAAAGATCATTATCCTCTAACCTTCATTGACCAAATGCTAGAGAGGTTAGCTTGTCATAAGTATTTCTGTTATCTAGATGGTTACTCAGGATTTTTCCAAATCCCTATCCACCCTGAGGACCAAGAGAAAACCACCTTCACCTGCCTCTATGGTACTTTCGCTTATCGCAGAATGCCATTTGGCTTGTGTAATGCACCTGCCACTTTCCAGCGTTGCATGACCAGTATCTTCTCAGATTTTGTTGAATCTATCATGGAAGATTTTTTGGACGACGTTAGCGTCTATGGCATTTTCTTTGATCATTGTTTGACAAATCTATCCAGAGTTCTAAAACGTTGTGAAGAAGTCGACCTTGTCCTCAACTGGGAAAAGTGCACTTTATGGTGAACGAAGGTGTAGTTTTAGGTCACATCGTTTCAGAAAGAGGTATAGAAGTGGATCGAGCTAAGATCCAAGTTATTGAACAGCTGCCACCACCTTCTAATGTGAAAGGAATCAGGAGTTTCCTTGGCCACGCCGGTTTCTACCGACGATTCATAAAAGATTTTCAAAAATAGCTAAGCCCCTGACTGAGCTCCTTTTCAAGGATGCACCTTTCAATTTCACAAAGGAATGCCTTGAGGCATTCAACAAAATCAAACGTGCTTTAATCACCGCACCTATAACCCAGTCGCCTGATTGGAATTTGCACTTTGAACTGATGTGCGATGCGAGTGATTATGCCGTAGGAGTTGTTTTAGGGCAAAGAAAGGAAAATTTTATTCATGCGATTTACCATGCTAGTAAAACCCGAGATCCTGCCCAAATCAACTATGCCAACACTGAGAAAGAACTTCTCGCCATTGTCTATGCCTTAGACAAATTTCGCTCATACTTAATAGGATCAAAAGTTATTGTCTACACTGACCATGCTGCCTTGAAATATCTGCTTTCAAAGAAAGAGGCAAAACCTCGACTTATCCGATGGATCCTACTCCTTCAAGAGTTTGATTTAGAGATCCGGGATAAGAAAGGAGCAGAAAATGTAGTCGCTGACCACCTCTCAAGGTAAGAGTAACTGAAATAGGATTACCAACGCCAATTAATGATTCGTTTGCTGATGATTCATTAATGGCAATTGCAGACTCTTCTCCTTGGTATGCTGATATTGCGAACTTCCTTGTTAGTCGCCAGCTACCCTCCGACCTTTCTTATAACCAAAGAAAGATATTTTTGCATGATGCAAAATTCTTTGTTTGGGATGACCCCTATCTTTTCAAGCAATGCTCAGATGGTCTGTATCAACGTTGTATCCCCCAGTGGGAAGTAAAAGAAGTTTTACAAGGATGCCACTCATCTGCTTATGGTGGTCATCATGGTCCGTCCAAGACCGTAGCCAAAGTCTTACAATCCGGGTTTTTCTTGCCCTCGATGTTTCAAGATTCAAGAGACTTTATTATGGCTTGTGATGCTTGTCAACGAATGGGTCAAATATCCAAAAGACATTAAATGCGTCAAAACGGCATATCAAAAGTCGAGATATTCGATGTCTGGGGTATTGACTATCATGGACCATTCCCTTCTTCAAATGGAAATCGTTACATTTTAGTCGCTGTCGACTATGTTTCAAAGTGGGTAGAAGCAATATCCACCCCCACCAATGATGCTAGAGCTGTGATACGACTATTTAAAAAGATGATCTTTCCGCGTTTTGGTATACCCAGAGCCGTGATAAGTGATCGAGGAACTGATTTCCGAGAAAAGCGGTTATACACTCTACTTGCCAAGTATGGTGTGTATCACAGACACGGTTTAGCCTACCACCCTCAGACCAGTGGTCAAGTAGAAGTCTCGAACAGAGAGCTAAAAACAATTCTTCAAAAAGTAGTCTCAAAATCTAGAACATATTGGAGTAATAAGCTCGATGACACCTTATGGGCTTATCGCACAGCTTTCAAAACCCCGATTGGAACATCTCCCTATCGGTTAGTTTATGAAAAGGCATGTCATCTCCCCGTTGAGTTAGAGTACAAAGCTCATTGGGCTATCAAAGAACTCAACATAGACACTAAGCTTAGCGCTGATAGACGACTTTTGCAACTTAATGAGCTAGAAGAGTTTCGTTTGCAAGCTTACGAGAATTCTAGGATCTATAAAGAGAAAACGAAGCGTTGGCTTGACAAGAGGATAATCAGAAAAGAATTCAATGTCGGTGACCAAGTACTTCTCTTTAACTCCCGTTTGAAAATTTTTCCGGGAAAACTTCGATCAAGATGGTCTGGACCAGTCACTGTCACATATGTAAGCAAATACGGTTATGTGGAAATAATGACTAGTAATGGTGAAAAATTAAAGGTCAATGGACACCGTTTGAAACTCTACTATAGCAATTCCATTATTGGATGCTTAGATATTGTCTATATAGAGCGTCAATCCCCAACCAGATGATTTCATAGCAGAATTCGTCGAACGGGACGTTAAACCAGCGCTTCTCAAGAGGCAGCCCGTGTTTCCTTTCTTTTTGCATTTTATTTTTGCTTTCCCTTTTTCGTTGTTTTGTTCGATTTACTTTGCAGATGAAATAGTTTTTGAAGAATCTATGAAAACCTTCCTTGTCAAGTCCAAAAGACTAGCTTGGGGGAGTCCGCGCTGACTAGTAAGCTTCACTCTCCTTTCATCTTTTTCCCTTTTTACCCTTCTTCCCATTGATCATCTCGTTGCATATTTAGTCTTTGTGCTCACATTAAGGACAATGTGATGTTTAGCTTGGGGGAGGGATTGCATTTTCCCATTCTACATTTTAGTTGTTTATATTTTTCAAATTTTTGAATAAGAGGAAAATTTAAAATTTTGAGCATAATTGAATGCTTTTCGTGCTTTGCTTGCTTGTTTACTATGCTATCATGTTACATTTCCCAAACTTAGAGCTTTTAAAAGATAATAATTCAATATTCATTGAATTGTGCATACATGGGGAAGTCTTGTACACAGTAGGCATGGAATGAATCTATAGATGAGTACGCTTGATCTTGACATTTTGCAAGTTACATATATTGTAAGGTAGAACCTCCTTAGGCTGGTACATCTATACCCAGTCTCATCTAGGTGTGTGTAGTTCTCCTTGTGATGTGTGTCATGTCAAAACGGATAAGTATGGTTCTCATTTCATTCCTATAAGCATTGCAATCATGATTCACTAAGATTTGAAGCCTTTTTCACTTTGAATTACCCCTCAAAATTAGCCCCTTCATACAAATGTTTCACAAAATAATAGCTACATATAAAAACTGCCTACCTTGTTGAGTTAGCAGCTAGACTATTGTGTATGGGTGCTCTTTTGAGAAGATTTGTTCTTTTATGTCAAAGTGAATTTGGGAGAACCAAAATGTTCAAGAAGTGATGTTATGTTCAGAAAAAAAAAAAGAGAAAAAAATGAAATAGGAAAATGAAAAAAATTGAAAAAGAAAAAAATCGAAAAACAAAAGAAAAATAAATAAAAGAAGAATTTGTGAGTATCTCCTCAAGATGTCAATTCAATGTTTAGAAGGAGTTCACTCTTGTGTTTCATGTGTAATAAGCCAATTCGTTCCTTCTGGCTACCTTTTTTGTCTTTTAGGAATTAATCGAAAGTTTGGATTGAGTATTCATTTATCATTGGTCAGTTGCTATCTCATTCTAACCTTCACATGACCATAACTTTTTATCCACCTTTCACCCATTTCCCAAAGCTTTTTTCGTATTTTCCGGTTTCTTTTCTATGTGCATTGTGATCTTTGACTTGTGTTTTGAATTGTTTACCATATTAGACTGCGGACACATTTTCATAAGTCGTAGATAGGTGAGTGTCTCAAAAACATTTATACATAAAGAAATCACCTTTTGCGTACATGAGTGTTCGAGTGTGCCGTGAGAGTCCATTTGTCAAAAGATCATGCAAGAGCCGAAAATTCTGTAGTGAAATTCTTTGTGCTACGCCGTTATGTAAATCTCAGCCATGCTTATGTATCATTCTTGCCCACGTTGTTTTTGGGTTATGATTCATTATGTTTCTAAAGTTTTACGTTGAGATTTGTTTCTTGATGGTGTAGTAGCCAATGCTTGCAACCCTTTTCCTGGTATTGTTTGTTATGTATGCTTGAGGACAAGCAAAGGTTTAGTTTGGGTGAGTTTGATAAGTGAATATTTGTATGATTTTAACCCCCAATTTAGCTCGGTTTTGTATGTCATTTGTGCTTTGTTAAGCCACTTTATGAGCTAATATCGTCTTCTAGGCGCATTCCTATGTTCTAACCTGCTTTGTAGGGAAAGTGACGTTTATGCGCCCTTTTTCTTTATTCCCGAGCATTTGCCTAGAACCCGACAATTTGAAGAAGCAAGCTTGACTAAGTCAAAGGCATTTCAAGAAGGTTCACTAATTCCAAAGAAAGAAGAACTAAAGACGATTTCGCAGTTGTCAGAGGATCGATCAGTTAGGCAAGGAAATCATCATTTTACATAAAACCCTATCAACAAACCCGACTCAAAAGGTCAAGGGGGATAATGAAAGTCAAGTCATAAGCAAGGGGAGATGAAACGAAAGTCAATTGACCAAGATTGCAACTTACCCGATCGGGTAAGTGGTGTACCCGATCGGGTATCCCTGCTGATCCGAGCTTTTGCTTCGACTTCCTCCTTTTTGTCCTATATGTTCAATGCATGACCCCTTCCCCACGAAACCCTACTGCTATATAAAGAGAGCCTCAGCCACCACAATGATATGTACTTCACACAATTCTCTTCTACACATTTCTTTACATAAAACCCTAGATTAGGAGGAGAGAAACCTAGCCTCTCTTCTCTCATTTTCTTCTTCTTTTTGTCTTTAGTTCCTTAGTTTATTTCTGTCTTTTCTACATCAAATCCTTAGCCTAGATCAATAAAAATTCCATTTTGGTACAAGTATTGTAATTCGTGGATCGACTATTCTATGCAAGGAATTTTTATTATTGTTGTCATTATCGATGTTGATCGTCATCTAGGTATTCCTATTTTACCTTTTGTTTAAAGTCTTTACGTTTGTTATTTGATTGCTATTTTCTTTACATGTTATTCTAGATTCAATTTCAATATCATTGTAATCATTTCATTTCCCTAGATTATACATTTAGCGTCGTTATTATCGCCATATAAAGAGTCTTAAAATATTATCAAAACCAAATAAAGAGTTGTTTTTCTAGGGTGGAGGGTAGCCATGTTAGGTTGATTAAAAGATGATAATTGGATAAAAGAAATTGTGCTTTTAAAACATCGTGTCAATGCATGTTTGGACTATAACGATAGTTGACGGTTCCTGATCAAAATCATTGACTAGAATGGAATTCTTTTCCAAGGTAGAAATACGTTAATTGAATAGACAAAGCATTACATGGTAGATTAAGACCTAGTAAATTGCCTAAATGCCTGCTAGACCATCTAATCTATGATTGTAATTAACACATCATTCTTACGAACTCACAATAAATTATTTGCATGTTCTAAATCCAATTTCATCAATATATTAATCTACATGTGTGAACCTACTTCCCTAGGTTCTTTTCATCATTGTTAATTCATCACTTGCTTTATTGGTTTCGTTTTGATTTGCTTTTATTTTGTTTTTATTGATGCTTTGTATTAGTTTAGAAATCAAAACTCCAAAACCCAGATACTCGTTAGATAAAACCCAATCGCAAGACATTTCACATTCTATAGGAAACACCATCTCCCTGACGATCGACCCCTACTTCCCTAATTACATTAATTTGTTATTAGCCTAGTCTGGGTAATTATCTTTGACCAGGGTTTGCGACAGGCCCGATCACCCGACCTCCTCAAACACCCCAACCGGCACCTTTTCTCCCATGCGGGAAGAATAAGTCTTAAGGTATACATCCATAGGGGTTTCGCCTAACGTAGAAGGAATATCACCTGCAAAACCAAAGTCGTTTCAAGTCGTTTCAAGCATTTCAGGTGTTTCCAAGCTCTAAAAGGAAGTTTTTCCGACCGTCTTTGGCCATTTTATCCGAAACCCGATTACACATGTAAATGTTGGGTCTAGTCAAGTCTATTCGGAGCCTAGTCACGGGTTTGAGTCGAAAATTCGACAACATTTTGCTATAATAGGAGTTATGCCCTAGAAAAGCATGCTGCATAAGCCGTCGCAAATCAAAAATCTAACTCCACAGCAAGTTTACCCATTACACAAGGATTCCAGAATACCAAGTTTCATCCAAAATGGACAACCTAAAGGGGGTTTTCTCAGCGATTTTTGAATCAGTAGAGTGAGCGTCTCATTTGTCCAAAGCTTGATGAAAACGCAAAAGGAATGCATGGTTATGTTCCTAACAAAACCAATTGTTCATTTCTACTATCATTTTCTAGCATACAAATTAAATGGAGGCAAACCCCAAAATTTTCGACATTTTCAAAGGGAAGAACCCTAATTTAAAACTCTAATTCAATTAAAATTAGAAGTTTAAAGCAAAATATAAGATACATACCTCAATTAGTCATGATTTGTGGCTTGGATTGATTATATTTTGACGGATTTTAATTGGGGTTTGTGTGACAACCCTCGCGAATGCGGAAATATAAAACATACAAGCATGTGAATTATATAGCGGAAAATATGGTATTTTAAAAACCTTTATACATGCAAGATAGAAAAATACGAGGAGTGTCAAAATATTACAAACTAAATAAAAATACCACAAGAGACGTAGTCTCTCAAAGTGTTAACAAAATACAAAGTAATTAGCAACTAGCTAAACAACGTCTAGAGGTGTTTCATCCAGGGACAACGCCCGCTAGCTCACACCCGAACCAAAAATAGCATAAGCAAAAAGCCATCCATGCAAGCAACCTGTTCATTCATGAAAAACATGAACGCCACAATCAGTGGGGAGTAACTCCGGGTTCTCCCAGCCATATCACATTAAACTTACATAGAAGGAAATACAAAAGTAAAATCATGCATATATGAATATACATGTGAGATACGATAAGGATAGATAGGCAATTCGATAAATAATGATAAGAGCATATGGAATACAAATCCGAATCCATCATGTTATTCAAAGACTCGGGGAAGACACTCTTAGGCAACTGAATACGCTCACTAGGGCTTGCATCTCACCGTTAGCGGTATAAGATTGATAAGATTGAGACTCGACATACAAACCAAGTCAAGTCATGCGATGATCACATTAAATCCAACATATTATCATCCATTCACAAACCAAGACATTGACGATGTCCAATCATGCAATGACCATGAACAATATCATGAAATCACGCACTCAAAGAACGACGACACAGACGACAACTCTCACGGTAAATGAAACGCACTAGCATCGTGTACATGGCAAGTATGATTAACAGGCATCCACGGGA
>JAIUZE010075106.1:0-54487 GCA_022085475.1 Heliosperma pusillum | reverse complement strand
TAGTTATGAACCGTTAAGTGGACCCTTGTTTTAGTTGGTTTCCAAACAACGTTGTTTTGGAGAGGGGATCTATGTTTCTTATTTATTATGCTTCATAAACTTGTTCTAATGCTTATGTATCATGTATTGACTCATGTTTATCATATTCAAACTTATATGATTCCCTATTCTCATGTTTTGTGACGGTTTTCGATATGTCCCACTTTGAGTCGGTTTTTGCATATGTTACGGTTTGAGCACTATTTTGTCTTGTGCTTTGTACTCTCATTCCCTTGGCTACCTTTCCGTTCGTAAGGCTGGAATGTCGGAACGGAGAGGTATCCTACTGCTTAATTGCATGTGTAGTGGGCATATGACGACGTTGTTGGGAGTTGAACGATATGCGTTGTTCGACCCGGCCGTCAAATGTTGTATACTTGCGAGGTGGTGTTATTTGCATGTAGCGTACCGCTTGTTATGAGGCTTGTGCTCTTTTCCGCCTCCTTCGTGAATTGATCTACCGAATTTGGGGTACTCGGCATTTATTATTATAAGCCCGAGTCTTGGATGCGAAACGTTTTATCGCATGTCGAATCGGAACACGTTTATTCCGAGATCATGGCCAGGTTTAGACTAGGACCGGATATTTATTATCGTCGTGCTACCAGGAGGAAATTAGTCTACATACGCGAAATGTTTTATCGTGTATGCTTTCAGGGAAATGTTTTATCCCGTGGATGCCTTTTAATCATACTTGCCATGTACACGATGCTAGTGCGTTTCATTTACCGTGAGATTGTCGTCTTTGAGTCGTCGTTCTTTGAATGCGTGATTTCATGATATTATTCATGGTCATTGTATGATTAGACACCGTCAATGTCTTGGTTTGTGAATGGATGATAACATGTTGGTTTTATTGTGATCATCACATGACTTGATTTGGTTTGTCTGTCGAGTCTCAATCTTATCAAACTTATACCGCTAACGGTGAGATGCAAGCCCTAGTGAGCGTATTCGGTTGCCTAAGAGTGTTTTCCCCGAGTCTTTGTATCACATGATGGTTTCGGATTTGTATTCTATATGCTCTTATCATTTTATATTGAATTGCCTATCTATTCTTATTGTATCTCACATGTATATATATATATGCATGCTTTACGTTTGTATTTCCTTATATGTACGTTTGATGTGATATGGCTGGGAGAACCCGGAGTTACTCCCCACTGACTGTGGCATTCATGTTTTTCATGGATGAACAGGTTGCTTGCTTGGATTGACTTTTTGGATATGATATTTTTTGGGGTTCGGGTGTGAGCTAGCGGGCGTAGTCCCTGGAAGATTAACCTCTAGACGATTTTAGCTAGTTTGCTAAACACTTGTTCTTTGTTAACATTTTGAGAGACTCCGTCTCCTTGTTATTTTCCGCACTTAGTTGTAATATTTTGACACTCCTCGTTTTATCTATCTTGCATGTATAAAAGTTTTTAAAATACCGTATTTCCGCACATTATTTCACATGCTTGTATGTTTTATATTTCCGCATTCGCGAGGGTTGTCACAAGGCCGGAGTGTTACATATAATATTGTGGACATATCAGGAAACTAACTCTTTTAGTCTCCCACTCACACTTATGTCTTATACGGCGCCATAATTTCTTTGCTTTTATCTCTTCTGATGCGAATAGGTATGAGAAGTTTCATCCATATAAATTTCTATCTCCTTTAATTTCTCAAATCTATGAGCTAAATTGTTATAACAAACGACCGACTTTTAGCTCATCTAAGCACGAGCATGCAGTTACACAATTCACACTCTTCGACGGAACGAAGATGATAAACTCATTTCTTACAGGAGGAGCAAATTCTATGTTATCTAAACACATTATGTCACATGTTCCAAGAAAAGTCCAACAAACACTTTTATGGTTACCAGTCACGGTAGACGCTTGAGGATGTCAAAACTAGCTCTGCATATGTACAGAATAGTGAAAGACTCATGTCTAAAGACGACCAAACGCTGAAAGAAACTATGTTGACACTAATTGAAACCTTAACAATTTTTTTTGACGGGTCAGTCTAATACATATTCCAAACATTTATCCATGTGCCTGATTTTTTATCTCATAATCAATGACATCCGTAGCGTAGTCATCAACCAACTCACATACTAATCGTTATAAGGCATAAGTGTCCCTTCTACCATGCCCTGATTAGAAACTTATATAAATACATTATCATATAAAACATAGTTCCATAATACCAAGCTACACACTTGCTTGTAACACCCTCGATTTTAGCTTAATGAGTAATTTAATAAGTCGTTGATTTTATAATTCTTTTTATTTTTATTCGTTAAAATATTTTAAATTTGCTAATTTATTTTTATTAGGTTTTAATTTTATGAGAATCCCATTTTTATGTTAGTTGGGTCAAAATTATTTCTTAATCGTCCGTTTAGAGTTTAGAAGTAGATGCTACGCGAAATTTGAGTGAAATCCGAGTCATTGAGGTATGGGTCAAGGTTAGTCTTATCGGGTCAACTTTGTAGGTCTAATTGTTGAAGGGAGCCTTCATTTTTCTTCATCTTTGTCACAAAATTTCAGCATGCCATCTATCAGCCTCCTTCACAAGGAAGTGAGCGGCAATCCTCCCTTTAACACTTTCTTGAACTTGTAAAAGAGAGAAATTTTGCTCCATGTCACGGAACCATTTTGATTGTTCGGTTGGATACACTTATCCTCCATAGATCTTGGCCTAAATCCTTGCGATTTGGCTTGCGATCCAAGTGTAACTCACTTGACGATTTCGTTCTTGAGGGACGGCATTAGCATTTTGTTGATTGCGAAGCACTTGAGTGAAGGCTTCCTTAATTGCATTGTCATCAACATGGCTTGGTCTTACCACCTTCTCAAAACATAGCATAAACAAGGTTAGCACCTATCCAGTAAACCAAACAAGAAGACTACCTACTTAGGTCCTTAATCTGTACCCTTTTCTCATTCATTTTTTAAGGTGAAGTTAATTTAAAGTTGGGGTACACGTGTGTGCGTCGGTAGCATCATAACTATGATACCAACTGTTACACCCTCGCGAATTGCAATAAAGCAAACAAGGACACAACCAGCAAAAATAGCGAATTTTTTGAAACTTTTAAAGCAAAGTGCGCGGGAATCACAATAAACGAAATTTAAGCAACGTAAATAAAGTAGCAAAAGCCGATGAGGGTGACAAGTAGCCACGAGGGGGATACAAGTCCCAGATATACAATAATCCAAAAGAAACTGAGTCTAAACGACGCATAGGTAATCATCGAGTATCGATGCTCGATATCTCACACAAGTCTCAATCCCATGGAGCACCGACTTCAACCAGTTAATTTAATAAACATTAATGCCACAGTCATTGAGGATTAACTCGAGGTTCTCCCAACCGCATCACAATAAAAGAAAGGCAAATAAAACATGTCATCATACATCACTATATATGTATATAAATATCATGCTAATTCCAATGAGAGACATTAAAGGTCAACAATAATATGAGGATGTGACAACTATTAACGATATACCAATCATAAACACAAGACTAGGTGGCTTGCATATTACCAGTAGCAGTTATATAATCGAAGAGCCTAGATACGGGACAAACATTACGATAAAAGACATCCAACGATCAAATTATACATGCAAATCATATACATCCAACATATCATCACATTCACCCATCATATGAATCAAGCATGCTCTCACACTAAATGAAATTCACTAGCATCATAACTATGCAAGACAAGTCGACTCTAGATTCTAATCCTCCTTGTAGCACTATGATAATAATACGGTCCTATTCAAAATCTGGCCATCTATTGGAACAAGACGTGTACGTGATTCGACATGTGCTTAGGCATACACACATCCAAGATTTGGTCGATAGTACGGAAATGAGTACCCCTAATCTTGGCAGTACGGTCAACGCGTAAGGTTGTCAACAATAACAAGTACTCAAACTTTAGCAGGGCGGCCGACGGAGATAAGAAATCAAGAAAAGGTTAAGCAAGTACGCTACATGGAATGACACCATCTCGCAAGAATACAACATTTGACGGCTGGGTCCATCAACGCTATGCATTCGCCTCCCAACAATGTCGTCACATTCCCACTACAATATGAACAAGCATAGGAGAATATACTCCTATCGCTTTGAGACAAGGTCCAAAAAGTATAAGGGTACAAAAAAAATGAAAGTAAAAGTTTGAAACCATCCAAAAAACATCATTCAACCAACTACTCAAGGCATACACAGCAGACATGTGAGATATAATATCATTCATATCAATAAACACGGTAAAAGACAATAAAGGCGATAACTCTTTATCACTCGGTCGAGTAGCTCATAAACTCGTCCGAGTGGGAACTTACTCAATAGAATACGTACGGTACTCGGTCGAGTGGCAACAATCAGGGATGGGTCTCAAGGGGCACTCGGTCGAGTGGCCATAGTGCTTGGTCGAGTGAGCTTGTAACAACCCGAAAAGTACCCTATTTTTCTAGTAAAAATATTTTTACGGATATTTTTCAGCAAACTTAAGTTTTAATTTAGAATTTATTGTTTCCAGTCGAATTTGGAAATTCCGAGTTCGTATTTGGAATTTCTGGGAGATTCCATGAGAATCCCGTTTTTAAGTCAACTTTGACTTTCGTTGACTTTTCCGACTCACCTCGTAAATTGAAAGACCGAAATTATATTTGAAAAATAATAAATTTAATTTATTTATTTTAAGATTTATTTGAATTTATCATAATTTAATATAATTATTTTGAATTTATTTGGAATTAAAGAATAAGTTTTACGGTTTAATCCCGAACATCATTTAACTATTCCCGAGTCATCTTAAATCCCGAAACAAACCCGAAACCCGACTTTGGCATGAGTCACACGCCCCATGTCATCTTTTTCCACTCACTTTGGATCTTTTAATTAATATGATTAAACTAATAATAATATCTAAGATATTTATAACTTTATCGATCCGTTAACTTAAATTACGCAAATCGCTTAAAAACAGACCCGACTTATTTCCACTCCACACGCCTCTTTCCCCTCTTGTTCCCTTAAGATTAGATATTTTCCTTTCTTTTTATTAAACTAACATAATATCTAAATAATATCTAGATATTTGATTAAACTATAATAAAACCTAATAATATCTAATTAATTACCATAATATAATTATAAAACCCGAGTCAATCCCGTAACAACAATTTCAAAACCCGACTCATTAATCCCCTATAATTACACGGCACTCTTACCCCCATTACTCACTAATTATCTTCTTATTTTACACTAACTCAACTTAATACCTTTTTAATACTTTCTTTAATATAATCATAATCGTTCTTCATCGTTCTTCATCGTTCTTGAGCAAAATCGTCACAAAACCTTCGTTACTTGTTCAAATCCGTCCTAACTTATATTTCTAGAGTCTCCTCTTCGCTCTTCATCTCCATGTACGTTTTATTTCCAATTCCGACAAAATCGTTTTCAACACTTTAAATTGTTGAAATCAAGTTTTAATTCTAAATAATGTTATTCTTGTCATTTCTTATAGGAGATGATTATGAAAACGAGTTTGGTGACTCGTATATTTTAGAAGAAGATTAGTAGACGGGTTTTTAGTTCTTATTTTGGTGCTACTTGATTTTGTGCTAGCTAAGGTAACGATTCCGAGTTACTCGACGAATTAATGTTACATATTTTTGTTTATGCTTTTGTTGTTATTATTAGTAAGTATTATGAATATTAAACATATTTAGTGTTTTTGACATGTTGGATGATTTGTTCATAATCATAATTTTAGTATGCATGATGGTTGAATTGGTTGTTAAAATGGATGGTTGTTAATTAAAACATGTTAGAAGTGAATTATGGGTTGGTGGTTAGTGGTGGCTGTTTTGGAGGCTGAAAAACCAGCCCAAACCAGGCCGGTTCAGGCCGGTTCAGGCCCGGTCTAGGTCCAGTCTGGGCTGGTCCGTGAGTTAGCTATTGGGTTGGGTCGATACTTGATTGTTTTGTTGTTGTTTTGACGGGTTTTAAATATGTTAAAGCATGCGGGAAATATTAAGAAACGATTTTTAAATGTCGACCCAAAACAGGCCCAAACCAGGCCCGTGGGCCCAGTTCAGACCCGGTTTGGTCTCGGCCCAAATCAGCCCATGAGTCCTCACTTTGGACTTGTGACGGTTTTTGAGTTTATTGTTATTTTATCGTGTTTTGTAATATTTAGCAAGTGGGAAATTTTACTAAGTAAATTATTTAATTAAAAAGTTTTCATGAAATTATTATTTCTCACATTTTAGAAATTATAATACGAGATCATAGTTTAATTTGATATCCTTTAAGTCAAGCGGGTTTTTCGTAAGATTTAATAATTCACATGTTAGAAGTTTTAATAAAATAACATGTAATGAATATGATGATTTTATGTCTAAGTCTAATTGGTAAAGACTCTGTTTCTAGCCGGTTTGACCAAACGGGTTTGGTCAAACTAAGATCTAGTCAGCCCCGTTTTGACTGATGACCCGTCGCGGGACTCGGGTCGGAGATTTGTCTTCAGGTAAGGTTTTATTTTAATGAATGAATGAATAAGCCTTTGTAGATATGAGGCGATATGATATTTGAATACGATTTGTATACAATTAGTCACATGATAGGAAGTTTTTCCCGTGACTGTTTAATTGTATGATATATGTCGTGTTGACTAAGTACCCATAGAGAATTATGAGTATATGGCGTCTTGACCATTCTAATTCTAAATGAGTATCTTGGACCATGACATTGATAGGCCATACTATCTTTAACGAGCATACGGAGTTTACCGCTTGATAGCTTTTGTGTCACGGCCTGGGGGGCTTATCTCCAAGTCGGGGCATGGCTGCCTAATCCATTTTGGGAATGGAGCCAGCTTAAGTACTAGCCATCTCTGCTTAGGGGGTCGCCTAGTAGAGTTTCTCATAGACGGTTATGTCATGGGACGGGGAATGGAATAGCTGTTGTCGCTAGGGTTGATCAGTCTAGGACTAGGATGTTTTCCTACCTTGTGGTATAGCCTCGAGTTACAGAAGTCGACTATTGACTGTTCTAAGAACTTATGCCTGTTTCTAGACGTATTGGTCTTTCATGTTTGTATGATTCTATGAATCTTAGAAGGTGAGATGCAAGCCGGCGAAGGTTGATAGAGTTTGGATTAACGGTTGTTAACTGATTCACATGATTACGTGTTGATTAGGGTTTGAGTGTATCAGGGCCATGTTACATGGTAACCGCTGAGCCAGCATACCAGCTTCCCTACCTCGAGTTATATTTTATTATCGGATTCACATGATAGCTTTCATATGATAGGTTATATGTTAGTTATTGGTTTCATAACATGAAAAGCATATCATATATGTTAAAGTTTTGTATTTCCCATATACATTGCTTTTATGTTATTCATGTTTAATTAAACTCGACATTTCGTGGCTGGGAGAACTCGGAGTTACTCCCCACTGACTGTGGCTTCCGTGTTTATATTTAATGCGGTTGGCAGGTTTGTGATGCATACATTGGGTACATTGAAGAGCTAGCGAGCGAAGTATTTACCTTGGACCTATATTCGGTTCTTTAGGATTGTATATTATTATACACTCTTTTATTTCGTATTTATACGGGAGATATGTCTCCCGTTTTGGATAATTTTTATGTATAATATTAATTCCTTTTTGTTATGAACCGTTTTCTTTAAGACACCTTTGTTATGATGAATATATTTAATAGTAGGTTCCGGTTTTAAAATTACCGATTTTCACTAAAGTGAACCTATTAGAAACGTATTCTCATCTTTTATTTATTTAAATTACTTGTTTTATTTTTCCGCAAATTTGAGGGTGTCACAGTTGGTATCAGAGCTATTTTGCTCCCGACGCACGTTTGTGTACCCTTGCATAAATAACTTGACCTTAATAAATAATAAACTTGTGAGATAGAAGGGTAGGATGGGTAGATTAGGTTATGTTGTAGTCTATTTGTTTATGCTAATTGTTAGGAGTAACTTAATTTGTTTTGTTTCTTATGAAGATGGTTGGACCTCTTGTAGAAGAGATCTGTGTTACCTAGAAGGAGCATCCTCTACCGAAGATTTGAAGATTTACAAGCTTAATTGAAGTGTATTCCTTCTTCATTTATGAATTCTCTCGTCCTTATAGTATTAAGCTCTCTTCCTTCTATCTAGGTGCTTCTTTCTCTTCCAACCTATTTACCTCTTGGAAATTACCCTTGATAGTTCTTCCAACTTCCCATTGGTATCCCTACCTCCCTCTAGTAACATTTTTATGGATGTCATACCCATTTGTTTGTGGTATATTATACCTAGTCGGAAGAATTTTGAAATTTTGTGGAATATTAGTGTTTGTTAGAATGAACTTGTGATTTGAGGAAAATGGTATAGATCTAATTTCACCTTATGGTGGTGAGAGTGGGTATTCTTGAGGAAGGTGTGGTAAGGTATGTTTAATGATTTTAATGCTAGATACTTATCATGACTTGTGTGTAAATAGTTCATGATATTCGATGGTGTAAGATCGAATGAGTTGGCTATGACTTCTTAACTCATTAGTAATTTAGTCTTTTGGACTTAGAAGTTTAGTATTGGTTTGAAAACCATGCTTATGATATGTCTATTAGGTGTAAATATGAAGTTTTGAATGATATCTTGAGGTGCGAAATACTTTTGAGGTTAAGTAACGTCTTGTGGTTTCCTTTTTGTGTTTGTGAGTATAGACTTGGTGGAAAAGCTTTTGGCTATAGTTCTTGGATTTAAATATATGATCTTACCTTATGGTATCGGGGACTCGTTTGAAGTAGTAAGGTTTCGTAGTAAGTTGAACCATATTACTTGAGGATTATAGATGATTATAAGGATTTGAGGATAAACTTAGGATGAAACTCTCCTAGTGGTTTTGGACTATGAAAGCTTAAGGTTGCAATATCGTTTTGAGGATTTGTGTTTTAACTTTTGAAGATGAGGAAGTTCATTGTTAATAACTTAGGATAAAGAATTTTGGAATAAATTGGATCAAAGGATTTCATAGTAAGCCCCTTTTACCTTGTGGTTGTTAGCGGTCTTGTTTCCCTAATTATAAATATTTTGATGGTGGTTTCCAATAAGAGTTTTGATGGAGCTAAGAAGATTAAAGTTCGTAATGAATCTTTCATGGTTGTTAATTATGGAGTTTACCGTACCGATGGACCTTAGAAGATTCTAATTGAATTTGAATAATTGGGAATTGTTACTCGATGTGTCATGCTTATGAAATATTTTGGTAGGAATCTGATGATTGAAAATATTGAGGATATATTACACTCTCTTGAGGACTAGATTCTGGTGCAGTTAGTGTTGTCGAGTTACGATCGACATTTGAATTGTCATAGATGGAAGATAGTATTATGATTCATTCCTCTCTTTTCCCTCAAATTGATCCTTACTCAATCCGCTACTTTTCAATTCTTTCCCTTTTTAGTCCATTTTATTCGTGTGGACGTATCTCTTAGTATCTCGATTTGTGATTTCGATTTTCGAGTCGCTCTACGTTCGGGTATTGTCTACTTATTTTGATTCCATCCTTGAGAAAACTTTCAAATCTCCATATCGTAATCCTAATTTAACTTTTTAAAATAGTTTAAAGATGGTTTGTGTACCCTCTTTTGGAGAAAATAGATTTCTTTCCCTTTTATATTTGGATTTTGTGTTTGGTTGGCTGTTTGGACTTGTTATTGAAGAAGTCTGGTGACTAGTCCGGCACTTACTATCACCTGTTTTGATTTTCGATTTCACTATTTCGGCCTTGATTTAATTTTTGATAGCTAGAGTTCTCGTTCATGACGGGCACTCTTGTAATTCGTAAATAAAGTTTCTCACTTATGAAAAATTTTCTTAAACCATTTTCTAGAAGAAAATCATTTTATAAATGTTTTACCCTTGTAAAAATTTTCTTGTTAATTCTTAAAATCGATTCTTATCTTTGATACCTTTGTTTGCTACTATCAAGTTTCGAGGACGAAACTTTTTAAAAGGAGGGGTGATTGTAACAACCCGAAAAGTACCCTATTTTTCTAGTAAAAATATTTTTACGGATACTTTTCAGCAAACTTAAGTTTTAATTTAGAATTTATTGTTTCCAGTCGAATTTGGAAATTCCGAGTTCGTATTTGGAATTTCTGGGAGATTCCATGAGAATCCCGTTTTTAAGTCAACTTTGACTTTCGTTGACTTTTCCGACTCACCTCGTAAATTGAAAGACCGAAATTATATTTGAAAAATAATAAATTTAATTTATTTATTTTAAGATTTATTTGAATTTATAATAATTTAATATAATTATTTTGAATTTATTTGGAATTAAAGAACAAGTTTTACTGTTTAATCCCGAACATCATTTAACTATTCCCGAGTCATCTTAAATCCCGAAACAAACCCGAAACCCGACTTTGGCATGAGTCACACGCCCCATGTCATCTTTTTCCACTCACTTTGGATCTTTTAATTAATATGATTAAACTAATAATAATATCTAAGATATTTATAACTTTATCGATCCGTTAACTTAAATTACGCAAATCGCTTAAAAACAGACCCGACTTATTTCCACTCCACACGCCTCTTTCCCCTCTTGTTCCCTTAAGATTAGATATTTTCCTTTCTTTTTATTAAACTAACATAATATCTAAATAATATCTAGATATTTGATTAAACTATAATAAAACCTAATAATATCTAATTAATTACCATAATATAATTATAAAACCCGAGTCAATCCCGTAACAACAATTTCAAAACCCGACTCATTAATCCCCTATAATTACACGGCACTCCTACCCCCATTACTCACTAATTATCTTCTTATTTTACACTAAATCAACTTAATACCTTTTTAATACTTTCTTTAATATAATCATAATCGTTCTTCATCGTTCTTCATCGTTCTTCATCGTTCTTGAGCAAAATCGTCACAAAACCTTCGTTACTTGTTCAAATCCGTCCTAACTTATATTTCTAGAGTCTCCTCTTCGGTCTTCATCTCCATGTACATTTTATTTCCAATTCCGACAAAATCGTTTTCAACACTTTAAATTGTTGAAATCAAGTTTTAATTCTAAATAATGTTATTCTTGTCATTTCTTATAGGAGATGATTATGAAGACGAGTTTGGTGACTCGTATATTTTAGAACAAGATTAGTAGACGGGTTTTTAGTTCTTATTTTGGTGCTACTTGATTTTGTGCTAGCTAAGGTAACGATTCCGAGTTACTCGACGAATTAATGTTACATATTTTTGTTTATACTTTTGTTGTTGTTATTATAAGTAAGTATTATGAATATTAAACATATTTAGTGTTTTTGACATGTTGGATGATTTGTTCATAATCATAATTTTAGTATGCATGATGGTTGAATTGGTTGTTAAAATGGATGGTTGTTAATTAAAACATGTTAGAAGTGAATTATGGGTTGGTGGTTAGTGGTGGCTGTTTTGGAGGCTGAAAAACCAGCCCAAACCAGGCCGGTTCAGGCCGGTTCAGGCCCGGTCCATGTCCGGTCTGGGCTGGTCCGTGAGTTAGCTATTGGGTTGGGTCGATACTTGGTTCTTTTGTTGTTGTTTTGACGGGTTTTAAATATGTTAAAGCATGCGGGAAATATTAAGAAACGATTTTTAAATGTCGACCCAAAACAGGCCCAAACCAGGCCAGTGGGCCCAGTTCAGACCCGGTTTGGTCTCGGCCCAAATCAGCCCATGAGTCCTCACTTTGGACTTGTGACGGTTTTTGAGTTTATTGTTATTTTATCGTGTTTTGTAATATTTAGCAAGTGGGAAATTTTAATAAGTAAATTATTTAATAAAAAAGTTTTCATGAAATTATTATTTCTCACATGTTAGAAATTATAATACGAGATCATAGTTTAATTTGATATCCTTTAAGTCAAGCGGGTTTTTCGTAAGATTTAATAATTCACATGTTAGAAGTTTTAATAAAATAACATGTAATGAATATGATGATTTTATGTCTAAGTCTAATTGGTAAAGACTCTGTTTCTAGCCGGTTTTGACCAAACAATCGTTGTGGATCCAAAACTAAGATCGAGTCAGCCCCGTTTTTTGGGACTGATGACCCGTCGCGGGACTCGGGTCGGAGATTTGTCTTCAAGTAAGGTGGTATTTAATTAATGAATTAGCCTTAGTAGATATGAGGCGATATGATATTTGAATATGATTTGTATGCAATTAGTCACATGATAGGAAGTTTGTCCCGTGACTGTTTGATTATATGGTTGGTGTCGTGTTGACTAAGTACCCATAGAGAATTATGAGTATATGGCGTCTTGACCATTCTACTTCTAAATGAGTAGCTTGGACCATGACATTGATAGGCCTTACTATCTTTAACGAGTATACGGATTTTACCGCTTGATAGCTTTGTTGTCACGGCTTGGTGGGTTTATATCCAAGTCGGGGCATGGCTGCCTAATCCACTTTGGGAATGGAGCCATCTTAAGTACTAGCCATCTCTGCTTAGGGGGTCGCCTAGTAGAGTTTCTCATGTACGGTTATGTCATGGGACGGGGAATGGAATAGCTGTTGTCGCTAGGTCTGATCAGTCTAGGACTAGGATGTTTTCCTACGTTGTGGTATAGCCTCGAGTTACAGATGACTATTGACGGTTCTAAGAACTTATGCCTGTTTGTAGAGGTATTGGTCTTTCATGTTTGTATGATTCTATGAGTTTTAGAAGGTGAGATGCAAGCCGGCTAAGGTTGATAGATTTTTGGATTACGGTTGTTACTGATTCACATGATAGTTTTGTCATGAGTAGCTTTGAGCCTTCACATGCGTAGGTTATAATGTTAGTTTATTTGTTCCATAACATGAAAAGCATATCATATATGTTAAGGTTTTGTATTTTCCATATACATCTCTTTTATGTTATTCATGTTTTATTAAACTCGACATTTCGTGGCTGGGAGAACTCGGAGTTACTCCCCACTGACTGTGGCTTCCGTGTTTATATTTAATGCGGTTGGCAGGTTTGTGATGCATACTTGGGTACATTGACGAGCTAGCAAGTGAAGTATTACCTTGGACCTATATTCGGTTCTTAGGATTGTATATTATTATACACTCTTTTATTTTCGTATTTATACAGGAGATATGTCTCCCGTTTTGGATAATTCTTATGTATATTATTATTTTCCTTTTTGTTATGAACCTTTTTCTTTAAGACACCTTCGTTATGATGAATATATTTAATAGTAGGTTCCGGTTTTAAAATTTACCGATTTTCACTAAAGTGAACCTATTAGAAACGTATTCTCATCTTTTATTTATTTAAATTACTTGTTTTATTTTTCCGCAAATTTGAGGGTGTCACAGAGCTCCACTCCATCGAGTGGCGATGGCACTCGGTCAGGTGTCAACAATCAAGAACAATCTTTTCGATGACACTCGCTCGATTACCTATAAGGACTCGGTCGAGTAAACCACGAGTCAGCATACAAATTGGTATAAGGCATACGAAATTCAATTGAACTATAACATCGACTCAATTTCGACATTCGTAACATGTGTCTTAGCCAATATCATGTGAGTCACAAATCACACCATATCAATATCAAGAGAGGTTACTTAACAAACGTTAATGGCATTAACATATGATTAATTAACAAAAGGATAGATACAACCAAATCACTAATACTTAACATTTCATAGCAAAAGAATAAAAAATCAACCATTAGACCACCAAACATCAAAACTTCAAGACAAGAGCAATAAAGATCCTATCTTTATCATAAAATC
The DNA here is from genome assembly GCA_022085475.1 of Heliosperma pusillum. Taxonomy (NCBI): domain Eukaryota; kingdom Viridiplantae; phylum Streptophyta; class Magnoliopsida; order Caryophyllales; family Caryophyllaceae; genus Heliosperma; species Heliosperma pusillum. The sequence continues at coordinate 40,628 of JAIUZE010075106.1, read as the reverse complement.
CTATTATAACATATAAACGAACACACAAAGTTGTCGAGTAACCCGTTTACGTTAGCTTGTTAGCATGGCTACTCTTCTAAGTCCTCTTCAATGAGAAAATAGTCCTTGTCCGAGTATTTCAAGTCTCTACCTAAACATACAACACAAAAATATAAGAAATTCTCATCTTATAGAAAGATGGACGATTTGAATAAATGAGAAAGATGTCAATTTTATCACTTAGAAAGATAGAGGATGAAGAGACGAGAATATTGGTACAAAAACCAAGGAATTTGGTAAAGAATTGGATGAGTTATGAAGGTTTCAAGCTTTTGGAGAAAAGAGGATTTAATAGATAATTCTAGGGTTAGAAAGAGGGAATGTTGCTGAAAGTTTAGTGAGGAAGATGAAGTGAGGTGGGTTTGTTTAAGGGTATGAGATAATAAAAGGCCCAAAAAAGCTTAGTTCGGTCCAAACCTTTAAGTGAGTTGACCTCACTTGAATTTTTTACTAGGACCCAATTATAGGCTCCAAACACACAGAAACGACACAATTTCTACCCAACTAAGCTAAAATACTATTAAAATCTAAACTAAGACTAAATAATGAATAAATTAATTATTTAACGCATTGCAATTTTAAGCAAAAAATTGCGGGTATTACATCGAGAATGATGATTTGTGATAAACATGATGAGATTATGAAGTCAATGCATGGCGGTTTAGCCATGTAACAGATAAATCAACAACATCGAATGTATAACTATTGACAAGTCTAGATATGGAAATTTCATTTGTTGTAGGATTAATGACAAGTGGATCTTTGGTATAGAGCAAATATGATTTACTTTCTAAAATGTGGCTGGTTCTATCATAGTGTTCTTTTATGAAGGACGCCATGGGGGAGGTAATATGATCCTTGGTATTAGGATCAAGGATGATACCATGATTATTAATCTCCGGTTAATACTCCTAAGGGTTGAGTATGACGTTTTTATCTAATAGTGAAAATGGAGTCATGAGTTGAGTTTTCACAAGGCTTAAGTATTGCGGTTGGACAAGTTGAATAAGGAGACTAGTATATATAGCTAGTACTCATCTTTTACAAGCTATTAGATAAGTGTGAAAATGTAAAAAGTAAATCTTAATTATTGTTTGTCCTATGTCGGTTTTCTTCGATTATTTTGTAAAAAGGTTGTAGCAAATAGTATTAGGCAAATAGTATTACCTTGATAGATGGTTATTTTCTGCAAATGATAGTGTATTATTACTTGAGGAAAATTCTATTAATATAAAGGTTTCCCATATGCTATTTTTGCATTACAAAGTTGACATTGGAGTAAGAACTGGTAGTGGTAGCTATAGCTGGTAAATAGGCTAAAAGAAATTAGGCTACGAGTATTATTTATGAATTAGACCAAGTTCACCCATATTTTGTTAGGGGTGTTATTTTGGCTAAGTTTATAGTCAAGTGAATTATGTTATGGCCGCACCATGGCGTTATTAAAACGTAGTATATAAACTATCAAAATGGGATGGTATCGGTTGTTTTTTTTAGATCTCAATTCTCGTTGATCAATCTACATAAGGATCAATTAGGGATTTTGTTATAAAGTCATTTGACAGAATGAGTCAAAAACTCGTATAAATCTTTAAGAATGGGATACCCATTTTCCTTCTAATACAACGTAACGTTAGAGGTTGAATTCAATATGGAAGGCCTATAATTAAAGATTTAAGCACTCAAATTTGTTTATCCCGAAGGTATGTCCTTAAACTTTCATGTTGTAAGGTTGTAATCTATCTTCTTAATTAATATTTTGAAAAAGTGTGTTTGCAAGGACATGATGAAAAGAATCAACCTATGTGAACATGAAGTATAACCGCTTCAAAGGACTTTGGGTTTGGCTTCTCAAATGTTCATGAATATATATGCGACGTTAGGCCTGTAAATAAGTGTCGGTTTAATAACTTTAAAAGTAAATTTAATTTAGGGATTTTTGTTAGAAATTACCTTTTATTTAGGGTCATTTGTGAACAACTACCTTTCATTTTTTTGGGCTTTCAACTACCTCTCATTTCTTCTTTTTGCGAAAGACTACCAAAATCTACTTCGGGCGAGAAAAATTCAACTTTCCGGTGTTGTCTTACCCTTTTCACCCTTTTCAGTATTACCCATATTTGCTCTTTTCTCTTTTGGGTGGGTAAGAGTTAGATTGTATTGATGTGTTCTTTTCTCCCTTTAATCAATCTCATTAATCAATCTCAATTGTATGTGTAAATATTATATCCATACATATATTTGATTGACTTGCTCTTATGTCCCACCATATATCATCAAGTTCAATCGGGTAAAAGCTAGATTGACTTGCTATTTTCTCCCTATAGTGTACCTCATTAATTTTCTTATAGCCACCATTTTCATCATGAAGAGATAAATAGGGTACTTTAGTATGACTGGGAGGAACATTAAGTTAATCATGAGCAGTTTATAAGGTAGATGAAATGTAAGGACGGAGGTAAAGGTGGCAGTAAAGGTGCCGGCGGAGATAGAGAGGGAGATTGAAATGGTTGATGTGTTGGTATTTCTTGGAAGATACTTTTAATAAGGTGTTGGGGCATGCATGAAGATAGAGTTTTTTCATATTTTGTTGGGTGAATGAAGGGAAAAATTTAGGTAAAATGTGTGAAAACAGGAGAAAAGAGGAGAATAGACCAAGTAACTGCCGGAAAGTTGACTTTTTTGCCGAAAGTGGATTTGTGGTAGTTTTTTGCAAAAAAAAAAACAAATGAAAGGTAGTTAAAAGGCAAAAATAGAATGAAAGATAGTTGTTCACAAATGACCCTAAATAAATGGTAAGTTCTGACAAATAAAACCCTTTAATTTATGTGTGAATTATCTTCATGTATTTAAAATAATGTGTAGCGAGGGTTCATAACTAAGTCACACCCTGATACTCGAATATTTAAAATGTATAATTTCACTAAGTGGAAATTCAATATTCGTGACATTTTCATTATGCATACATTGGTAAGTTTGATAATTAGCTTGTTATACAAATCTGGAATTACGCTTAAATGGGGGAGGAATGTTGGTAATTTAAGTATAAATACATGTTCATTTTAGCATATTTGGGGTTAGTTCATTGATGGGTAAGTTCGATGTAATACAATGTAAATTCGGGAAGTAAAGAGTGTACGCTTATATAATTATTTACGAGTTTATGGTATAGTTTCTTTCAACCAACTATGCGGGAATTTGGTGGAAATTTATTTACGTAAAAGAAATTAATTTTTATGGAATCCCTAAAGAATTGCCAACTCTTCGGAAATAAGCTTTCCTTGTTTCCCTTAGCTTCTATACTAATAGAAGTGGGATTAGGAAATTATATAGTGAGATTAATAATTCTTCTGCATCTTTGAATATTATTAACAAACAACATATAAATTCTAAATTGTATCTTTGTTTCTTGTGTCAAATTCAAAGGACACCGTCTATCTCAATAGGAAATTCGGTACAACCCTAACACTAATATAGGGTCAAATTGTTTTATTAGGAAAGCGAAGTCGATTCGGTATTGTTGTGTACATCTATGAAATTTCTAACACATTGTACGCATGTTAAGCAAGGGGGTAATGTCGTTGCTCATAATGTTGCGAGGTTAAGTATTTCGGTTGATTAGGGGATTTTTTGTTGCTCGGATTTTCAGTCAACTAACACAACGCTGGCGAACATTGATTTAGTGTGAAGTAAAAAAACCCATGTTTGCCTAAAAAATATACATTACAAAATTGAACAGAAATAAGATTATACTTCCAGTTGTATAAAATAGCATTCTACAACCAATGGATATTTAATCGAGCTTATATGTATTTTTTTCCGAACTTGTTTAAAGTTTAGTTTTTTTAATGTGTTCAGAAACTTTACAGTAAAACTCATAATATTTACAACAAAACTCAAAAACTTTATTTTACAGCTCATAAACTACAAAGCCAGTTGTACTACAACTGGCTGTATAGTCTATGAATTGCAATATTGAATATTTATTTTTGTTTCTTTCTAAGTTTTGAAGGTGGGTAATTAAGAGTATTCCGAACTCAAGCATGATTTCACATTAAACAATTTTTCACAATGTATTTAACTCTTGATGGAAAATATATTGATAAATATAACGCATAACTTGCAAAATGCGACAGATCTGAAAAGGCTGACCCAAAATCCAAAAGGTGACCTGAACTTGTTTGACCCAAATATGACCTGAAACTCGAATTACCCTGACCTGACCCAAACCCGACTTAACCTTTATTGACCCAATGTTGACCCGACCCGATATGACCCAACGTGAAAAAACATGACCCACAAGAATACGTTTATCAGTAGTTCCCGCATCTCTACTTAGACCTAGTTCCTGCATTAAAATACTAATATATATTCTTTAATTACCTACTTCCAAGATCCAATTACCTACTTAAAATCACATTTTTTTTTAATATATTCATGCATTATAATTTTATTTTGGTAATAGTTATAAATATATTTACGATTAATATAAAATGACCTTATATAGAGATCGATATTCAAAAAAGAATTACGTTTTCTATTAAATAAGATACTCATTAAAAAATAAGATGATAAATAAAACTAAAATGAAGTCCAAAATATATCATAATACGTGGTCTCTATTTATTGTAGAATACAGAATGTTATGAATATTATTGTCAGTTTTCTTTATTTATTTATAATTAACATAAAAAAAATTATAGTAATTTTTAGCTAGAATAAAAGGTGCACAAAAATTAAAATCTCACTCCCTCCCATGTCTTTCCATGTGCCCTATTATCGGTAAATTATATCATGCATCCAGGAGTACGGTGGATGGTATTCCCTGGTAAATTATATCCTACTCCCAAGAGTAGGATATAATATGCTCCCATAACTAATTCATGTAACTTCCATGATTAAATATTGAAAAAATAAATGGAATCAATATTAAAACCCTTTAAAACTTAAATTTGATAAATCTAAAAAATAAAAAAATGTGTACCATCATTTATAATTTTTGTTCCTCTAAAAGTAGAGATCACATTTGTTATATTTTGGTCTTTATTTTAACTTTACCATTATATTCACATCACATAATTGATATATTCACATCGCATAATTGACATATTCACGAGATACACACATTATACAATTAGCATACTCACGTAAGTTGAAAATTATATATATATTCACAAAGTAAAACTTACACACTTACAAAAAGGTAATGTAGATATACAACCTAATGTAAGAAAGATATTCACAAAATATGTATTGATAAAAATAACATATACGGAATTACGGATTATATTTATTTATTGAGTTACTCATAAATTTTCATGTAATAGAATACACATACTCACACAATTGTGTGTGTAGATATTCATAACATAGAAATTTTACATTCGCAAAATATAATTGCATATTCACACATATACAGAATTATACCTCATATTCACATTAAATAATCGACATATTCACGTAAATTAAAATCAGATTCTCACAATAAAGCTTGCATATTATCACACTATGAGTATAATATTCACATAATATGACAAACATATTCACAAATTGCTTATACGTAAGAATAAAAAACGTAATTTATTGAGCTAATATCGTAGATATTCATTTAATAAAATATACATATTCACACAAAGTAACATGTGAATATGTCAATTATATGTTGTGAATATGCAAGAAAAAATAAAATAGACACCAAAATATATCGAATGTGATCTCCAATTGTAGAGAAATAAAAATTACGAATAATGATATAATTTTTATAATTTTTCAATTTATAAAATCAAAGTTTTAAAAGTTTAAAAAAAAACTAAATAAAAGTGGGAGTATAATGTACCGTACACCTGGGTGTATGGTATAAGAATTGGTATTCCCTCCCCTTTAATTTTTTTTTCTAACAAATAAATTTACAATTTTATAAATTTATAAATAATAAAAATTATACACCATTATTCATATTTTTTTATTTCTCTAGGAACAGAGATCATACTTGATATATTTTGGTATTTATATTAGTTTTACTCACATATTCATATCACGTAATTGATATATTCATAATAGTGAAATATTGATAGAGATATGTGGTGAATATCACACTACATATAATATATATTCATCAGATTATACTGACATATCCACAAAACTGAAAATGAATATAGTAAATGTGATAATGTCATATCGTGAATATCAGATTATACTAACATTAAACAACATTGTCATATTCACTCAACTTAAAGTGAATATGATAGTGTCATATCGTGAATATAATACTACATGACACTAAAAGTGAATATGATAGTGGTAACTACTTCATAAAAGTGAAAGTTAATTTTTTGTAATTTTTTCATAAATAAAATAAATGAAAATAGGGAGTTAATGTGTGGGGAGTTAAGGCTCTGTTTGGATGCGCATTTCAGATACCTGTTTTCATCAAAGTAGCTTTTTTGTCAAAAGTTTCAGGTAGCTTATATTTTTGATGCGTTTCGCAAGTAGCATTTCTACTAAAAAAAGGTACCTGGAATGAAATGCAACTCAGGGTAGCATTTAAGATTTTAGGTACCTGATTATGTTTAACTTACATTTTTTACCCTTTACTTTTTATATTAAAATATTACGTACTATTTTTTTATTTATGATCTCAAATAAACCAAACTTAGTTAATTTTTTTTTTCATGTATGGTTTAATAAAAAACTACTTCGTATCAATAATGTACATTTTTAAATAATAAATTGAGTTTTTTTGACGTAGTCGTGTTATATTGATCATTATTTCCATTTGTTTTGAAACATATTGCATGCAAATATACCAGAACACAAATCACATTATAATTTCTACCAACACCAACGACAACAATAATAACACAAAAATAACAATAATTAACCATGTCCTTTTACGTCATTTGACCAAATATCAGTTATCTTTTCAGTTAGTTTTCAAACCGTTCTAGTAAAAAACATGTAGCTTTTCATGTCATAATTTTCAGCTACATTTTCAGATTTCAGGTACTTTTTCAGGTTTCAGGTGTCTTTTTAGGTTTTAGGTATTTTTTCAGCTAGTTTTACCAAACAGAGCCTAAAGAGAATTTGGAGTATCCTACGCAAGAGTAATCTTACTTTTATTAAAACAGAAACATTTCAAGCTTTCTCCTTAACCCACGTCATCACTCAACCTTTTTCTTTTTGCAAGTTGTTTGAAATATGTGGGGTTTTTGGTGGGACCATTTTTCATTATCATAGAAAATATATACTACATTTATTTAGATAGCCATTTATATGTGACTATTCTTTAATGTTTATTGTCATATCTCCGTAATTTTATAGAAAATTTATTTAAGTGGTCAGTTGCAAAAAAAAAGAGTAATAAAAAAAGCGTCACTGTCTCATAAAAATAAATCTTAAATTTGTGGTGAGACATAAACTCCAACGGAAAAAGAACATCATAGACATTATTCTTAACAATATAAATATGCTTACAATTACTAAAATTTTGGGCAAATATTATTTTGAACCTCATGAATTTGTGTTATCAATACAGTAACATGTTCATCGAATCGTGATTTAGGCAATCAAAATATTAACATAATACCAACTCTTATGTAATTCTTAATTTAAAATTGACTAATGATTTAGATATTGGACTACATTGAAGAAAAAATAGTTCAAAACGAGAGGGTTTAGTTTTTTTAAAGAAAAATAAAATAATCATGTGTGTTACATGAGTGGTTTCTAAAAGTAATGTATTAAAAAGAAACAAATTCACAGTAAAGACGAGTGTATCCGTCTTAATCGCAAGACATACAAAAAACATTTGTTTCAACTACTTTTAAAACCGAATTTAGTAGAGAAAAATGACGTAAACAATGAAAACAAAATGAAGAAAAAAAAAATTGATACAAAACTATTTCCTTGAAAAAAAAATCAAATAGTACATAATAATGAATATGTCGCTTGATGTACAATAATTAAAAAAATTCACATTATCATATACAAAATAAGTAAAAATTTACATATATACAGTGGTTAAAATAAAGTTCCAAATAATTAAAATCGAATGTTAGAAATATTTATTCGTCTTAAACTTAACACGAATAGTATCTGTCTTAAATGAGAATTTGTGAGCCTTATGCTTGAATGGGTTTTGCTTTTGGTGTCAATTTACGAGTCATTCAAAATAGTTTGGACTCATTCACCTATTACAAGTAATCCGATACGGATTACTGGGTTTATTTACGGGTGATTATTTTATATTTCATCCGTCTCATTATTTTGTAAATTTTTAATTTAAATATTTCTAGGAAAGAATAAAAAAGATATAATAAAATGACATAAGATAGAGACAAGGGAAGTATAATATGGGTTTAATATAGTAATTTATCTATCATTTAATAGTTAGTCGAGATAGAGTGAATGTGAATGATTATAATAATCTTTTAGATATAATGATCGTGCGTGCTACTTTTATTTTAATGAAATTTCTTCAATATTCAATATTCAACATTACTAATTCGTTTTTAATTATTACCCTGTATATATCTAAATAGGATTACATCTTTAGAACATTTTTTACTCATGTACCTTTTTCAACATTTTACATTTTCATTAAACTTTATGTGATAACTTTAGTAATCAATGAAAAAAGTGTGAGTCTATATAATTCACCTACAAAAAGCCATGATACTTACCATATTATCGAGAATATGATCTGATTACTGGCACAAGTCCAAGGGTCACCAACAAAAAAGAAAGTGAAGTTTTTGATAAAAAAAACATACTGTATAATGTTATGTATAGATAAACTATTTAGAATTTATAATATTTTTTACTCATAATTGTATATTGTACTCCCTCCGTCCCAGTCATTTGTTTACCATTTCCATTTTAGGGTGTCTCATTCATTTGTTTACCTTTATATATTTGGATGGTAACCTATGAGTAATTTGATCACCCAATGGGACTATTGTCCACATGTCATCCACCAAGCACATCCACAAGAGATCCCCTACAATTTTCTTAATAATTGTGCCAAAAGAAAAGACAAACAAATGACCGAAACGGAAGGAGTTTTACTTTATTATTATTCTTTTATCTTTATTTATCTTTATTATATTTTTGTATTGAATGTAAAATAAAAATTTGCTAATATTACTATAATTTAAAAGGTTTTTTTGGTGCAAAACTTAATTATTATTTTATTATAATAAAATTTAATTACATACCCGTGCAATTTTGCACGGGCTTAAAACTAGTTAAGTATAGGATATAAGAATTGATTTTCTGAAGGTTGTATTTCGGTTGTGAGGTGTGGCTTGGTGTTCCAACGTTCGTTCAAGCAGTTCCTACATGGAACATGTGGAACAAGAAATGCAAAATATGGGATGCATTTTCCATTTATTTTATTTTCATTCTTTTGTCCTTATTGAGGCCTTAATCATCCTTGGCCCAACCAATAAAAATTATCTAATTGATCATATTTAAAATGACTTAAAGTGATCCAAATTATCCCAAAAGTGCTTTAGTCGTTAATCCGAAAGTGACTCGACCCAAAATGACTCATAACCGAAAGTGACCCAATCCGAAGTGACCCGTCAACAGGTTACCCAAATCGACTCAAAATCTGAAATGACCCGGCCCCATCTGGAATATATGTCAGATCTGATATGAGCCGACCCAAACTGACCCGACCCGAATAGTCGTTTTGCCAGGTCTAGCACAAGTTAAGCTTTCTGACAAAACACCAAATTTTCTCCGGTTGAGTTCAAAACCGTTGTTGATTTCCGTACTTTCAATAATCCAGTTTCAGAACATGAAAAAATAGATCAGCATAAAATGCACATCGAAAAAAATTTATTGGAAACAAACCAATATTATTGCACCCACCACATATATTTAACAAGTCATTATTTCACCCAAATACAATTAACAATAAACCATAATACTACAAGACAACAGAAACGTACAAGTTTTTAAACCCAAACGTAAACAGTAGACAAACGTACGTTACTATGCGACATAGCAAATATTATTATTACTAGTATTAAAATAAGGCGAATTGTTTCTATGCCATAGACCTTCTCTTTCCAACCCAATCCCGGACACCATGCATAACATTGCTCATTACTTTGTTTTATCAATGTCGCTATTAGGCTGGCGAAGGGTTCCAAGCCAGCGGTCGATCCATATAGTAAAGTTGCCATAGTTATGGCGACCCGAAGTATGGTGAAGATTATGAAACTTAGCATCCATAAAAGGCCATGGAAGTCCATTGCTTCGGCTATGAACCATAACACCCCACATTGCTTCGACTAAACACATTATCAAATGCGTTGTATAATGTGTTGGTAACGTCAAACTTGCTACAAATTGGGGTAGTTGCATAAGCATTCCATCCAACGGGTTTAGTGCCCAACCTAGATTCAAAATTGAGTATGTAAGCCATATGTATAAAAAAAGGATTACGCTTTACGCATAGAAGATCATGTAATCTTCTGAATTACTCCACATATTTCCACCAAAATAATTATTTTTTCCTCTAATTATTGCGCATTTTTTGTAGCCGCATTTTTAACATTATTTTTTTAAAAACAATATAGTGATTCTTGACATTTGTCTAGAAATGCTCCATTTTTTTTATTCATTTGTCATTTTTCTATCATGTTTTTTGTATATTTATCTAAGTATCTTAAAAAATTATAATGAAGATATACAATTTTAGGGTTGTAAACTTTTCTCATATTGTTTAAATTGATATTATTAAGGTCTCATATTAATTTTTTGGTAACAATATAACAGTCTTAGCTTAACCATTTTTTAGAAGTTTGAGATAATGAGTGTTACGGTCCAACTGTTACCCTTACTATTAACTAGGTTTCCTCAGCTCGCTCTATCAGTCACATGTTTAATTTTTTTATATTTTTTTTATCTCATTTATTATTTTATCTTTCCATTTTGAACTGTTTTTGAAAAATAATTAGATCATCCACCCTTATTTTGTTCAACTTCTTGTCTAATAACACTAGCCATAAAAGTTAGAAACTCAGCTAAAAAGTAATTGTAGAGCTGCAAAACAGAAGATATGTAATGATACAGCATGAAAGTTGAGATAGAGGACCGTGGTGCACAAGTTGAAGTACAAATAGATTACCCGCAAAAGGAGAAAGGCCGGTCTCCTTATTGTAGTGGTGATGCTGACAATGAATGTACTTGTAAACAACCTTCGTGTCATGCATCCAACGATGAATCCCGTAAGTTAGAACTTCAACTACTATAAGGTAACATACCAGGTGGAAAACATACGCTGGCACGCCAACCGAACTTATTTTAGAATAACACCTTGTCCAACCGGTTTCCGTCAGGTATTCCGATGCGGCCAGAAACAATGCACCGAATGGTAGTAATGTAAATGATTCACGCAGCTGTGATAACATACCTACTACTGATACCACAGAACCTGTATTGTAACATTATAAGCATAGTTAGACCATCAGTTGTTCTTACAGCCCTACTTAGACCTCCTAGTTCTTGCATTAAAATATTACTCGCTCCGTCCGGTCATTTGTTTACCTTTACTTTTGACACAATTATTAAGAAAATGGGAGGGGACCATTTGTAGTTGTACTACGTGGATGACAAGTGAACAATTGTCCCATTAGGTGATCACATTACTCATAAATTATCTTCCTATTATAGAAAGGTAAACAAATGAATGAGACACCCTAATATGGAAATGGTAAACAAATGACCGGGACGAAGGGAGTAATATATATACTTCTTAACCCACTTAGTAGACCTCGTTCCTGATTTGTTATTTATCAAGCCCTACCTAGACCTCGTTCATGTTTTAACATTATACTTCGTATATATATTCTTTAAATCTGTATATCTTTACATCATAATTCTATTTTGATAATAGTTCAAAATGTATTTACCGTTAATATAAATTAAGTTTTCTAGATAAAATAATACAAAAAAGAAATACTATTTTATTAACTAAGACATATTATAGATAGTAATCTACAAAAAACAAATACCTAGGAAAGAAGTACAACATGACACTATAATATTAAAAACATGATTAAGTTAAAAAAAAAATAAACACCATTAAATAGTACGGAGTAATACAAATTTGATTTTCTATCTTAAGTTAAGACGAGTCAAATACATATAAAATCACCCCACTTGTCGCTTAGAAAATACCAAAAAATTTGTCTTTATTACCACCATGTGATATGATTTAATCCGTCTTAAATTTGAGACGGATAGTGTCCGTCTTAATCTAGACTTGCCCACATAGTAAAGCAAAAAAAATACAATTACTTTGTTTTGTTAGTGTACAGGAAATTCAGAATGAATGGGACACATAATTCCCTACCATCACACATGCAATTCGGTTTTGTTTTGATGTTCCTCATTTTGGTTTAGGTATTCCTATATGGAACATGTGGAACTACTGCATGTTCCTGATATAAATGTAGTTTAATTTTTTTTTATTTTTTTAGTTTTTTGTCATTCTTCAAGACCTAGTCCTTGTTAGCCCTACCTATAAATGTAGTCTTAGAACTTGTGCGGACTGAGAAATTTGAAGTAATTGTGACTTGTGAGCTAGCGATGATTAAGAAGGGATACAAAATTTGTTATTTTATTGAATAGAAGAGAAATGGGGAATGGTTCTCCCTTCTCAAAGGTTGATCAATTCTCTATGACGTTGCAAAGATTATAACTTGATATGTAGAAACACGTTAGTGTTTGCAATGTCGGAGAGACTCATTAATCTTGACAAAAATATCCATTATTTTTTTCTTTTTCAAAAATATTTGACAAGTATCTTATTTAACTAAATAACTTCACTCAAATGAATTGTTACCTACGATAATATTTGACATATAAGGTCCTAATCTTATTTTATCTTTTCTTTTTATCCATTTAATCTATAATAATAAACAATTATCATATCTTCAATGTCATTTAACCAAAAAATCAACTACTTTTTCATTTAGTTGCATTGTCGAATATTTTAATTTAATCAATTATGTCATCAACTCTAATTTTCAGCTACCAATTCACATTTCAATTAACTTTCCAGTTTTCAACTAACTTTTCGTGTGTCATCTAGCTTTTCAAAAAAGTTTAGCAAAACGAGTGTTAGTGGACCATAAGTTTTCCATAATGAATATTTACAATTACTCGTAAAATTAAATTTAAAAGGTTGACAAATAAATGAGACATCTAAAATTAAAGACTGAGGGTAAATCTTTATAATTCAGCATTAAATCGCCTAAGAAGGCACAATTTTTTTTTTTTAGAAAACTAGCTTTTCAATAATATGATTATGTATTAATTACCAAGAAGGACATTTCCATGACATAAGTATTTACTGACAAAGCCGATGTCTAAAAAAAAATATTTAATGACAAGTAAAAAACATGCCTTTAGGAGCTGCAGAGTAGAGTTTCCAAAAGCTGATGTTGAGGACGCATGTGCCCAAAAACACAAACACTCCACAAAATACGTTGCGCAGATATGATTGAACAACGTGAGGCATCCCATCGTATAGGATGTGTGGAAGTAGCAGTTCGTTGAAGAAATTGGAATCCTGAATCAAAAGCTCTAAGTTGTTACTCAATAACGTACCATTCGTCATTGCTTGTGCTTTCATATTTCCTTTACGTGTATCGATATTGAGCATTTATAAGGGATGAGAAATTTTTGTGTAATCAGTAACAGTAATGTACGGTATGGAAGTTTTAGCTTTATTAGATTATTTTAATCATTGAGTGCATATTAACCCAAAGAGGGAATGCAATTATGAGATCATGAAACACTCGAGTTATAGCTTTAAAAGTTGAAAGGAGGTGAAACATGGACTACAGTTAGACCTAGGTCATAGTAGAATTGACCCGACCCGAATAATGCCGATTTGACATCCAAATCCAAGACCCGAGATTGACACAAAACACGAATTGAACTAACCCAAAGGCTAATCATTGAAAACTGGTTATTATCCATGAAAAACTTAATAATAGTTGATCCGAAAATGACTTAAACCCAAAATTACCCGGCCCGACCCCAACATGATCTGAAGCCATCAAACCCAAAATTGACCTGACCCGAGCTGGCCCGACCTAATCCCAACCCAGTTAACCCGTTGCCATTTCTAACTACAGTCATTCTATTCACTTCAAGTTTCTACATTGTCCGTCCATTTAATAATTTACGCTTTTCTTTTTTGGCATTCCAGACAATAAATTACACTTTTTCTTTATAGTAAATAACCTTAGTCATGTGGATGGAGAGCATTACACTTTCTTCGAATTTCAAGTTGCCTTTAATTATTTTTTTAATATGAGTAAATTAATAAATAATACTTCCTCTGTTCTCAAATGATGTACCCATTTGTGAATATATGTGAGATATATTTTAATAAAATGGATACATCATATGAGAACGGAGGAAGTATCAATTTAAGAACCATATTTTATAATTAGTACCAACATAATCAATAATTCGTAATCAGTACCACAATATTAAGTTTTATCTACAGTACAAAATCGCCTAATTAAAATCACATCTTAACCTACCTAGAAATGCCCACAAAACCATCATTCAAGTATTAATCTCAATTCAACCACTTACAAACTCCTTTCTAAGATGAAATCACATGTAAAGTAGGAAAAAAACTTGAATAAGACGACGACTTGGTACTATTTGTAGTAAAAGTTACTCCCTCCGTCTCGGTCATTTGTATACCTTTACTTTCGCCACAATTATTAAGGAAATGGTAGGGGATCACTTGTGCTCGTACTTGGTGGATAATAAGTGGAAACGAAATACTTCTATTGTATGGTCAAATTACTCATAAATTACCATCCTAATATAGAAAGATAAATAAATGAATGAGACAGCCTAATATGAAAATAGTTTACAAATGACCAGGACGGAGGGAGTAATATTTTGGTACCGTTTACGAACTATTGATTTTGTTATTACTATATATAAAATATACTCCCTTCTATTCAATTTATTTCTTCCCCTTTTATTTTGGCTCTTAGATTAAGGAAATGAATTTGGACCACACAAAACACACTACCCCACACACAAATGAATTTAGACCACACAAAACACACTACCTCACATCCAAAAAAGGAAATAGGGAAGAAAAAACATGAATAACCGAAAAAGAAAATATGGAAAAATACCATGAATAGGAGGGAGTAGTCCTTATATTGGTACCTTTTTATTATTTTTATCAATTTACTCTTTTAATAATTGTAAAGTCATTTATTTTTGCTTACCTTATTATCCTGTATACATATAAAATAAGGGACGTGTTTTTCACATACGGATTTTACTCTTTCACATACGATTTTTACAATTTTACCCTTATATCATATTTTCATTCTCTCAAACGA
This sequence comes from Heliosperma pusillum, assembly GCA_022085475.1. Lineage (NCBI taxonomy): Eukaryota > Viridiplantae > Streptophyta > Magnoliopsida > Caryophyllales > Caryophyllaceae > Heliosperma > Heliosperma pusillum. The sequence goes on along the minus strand of JAIUZE010075106.1, from coordinate 25,185 downwards.
TTAATTTGTTTTCTCTCTACCCTCGTCTCCATTCACCACCAATAACTCCTCCGTTCAACACCCTTCTCCTTGCCCCGTTTAGTCAAGTTGTCGGCCGACATTGGTCAGAACTAATTATAAAAAAGAAAAGGAAAAAGAAAACAACACTTAACACCCTCACGCAACAACCAGACAACACAAGTACCACCCCACCCCCACCTGACCACCGTCCACCGCGGCCATCCTATTCCAAGCCCACCACCTGACCACCATAAGCCACCGTCCCCAGCCTCCACGCCAGACAATCAGACGCACCACCGATGCATCAACCACTCACACGCACCACTCTCAGTTACCCGACACAACAAATGCAGCAACCAGCCTCACGCACCACCCACCAACGCCGTCCACCTAGAAGCACTATCCACCACCCTAAGGCTCTAACCACCACCCCTTCATTGATAAAATTGATAAACAATTAATTTCCCTAATTAACAAATTAAATACTAAATAATCTCTAACTAAAGATATTAATATAATACGTGCTAAATAACAAATTTACTTTACTAATTAGAGAACTATAATTTCATAATTCATGTTCTTAGCAAAAATAAATTTTATTTTAGGGAAGAATATATGAGTTAACGTAATTAGGTTTAGAAAAAAGGGTAAGATATGAAAAGTTTATGAAAAAATGTATGTGAAAGAGTAAAATTTGTATGTGAAAAAAGTAATTCTGTAAAATAAATGTAAATTATTGATTAGGGCAGAAAAAATATTTTGTTCTTGTCAAATTTGATTTCCTTATATTATTATTTCAGTGGCAGATGTAGAGACTTACATTAGGAGGGAACAAATTTTTTTCTCGGAATAATTCCTTGATCGGCATACATATGCACATAGCTATAAGTCTACATGTTCTTTAACTATAATTACTGAATAATAGATAAATGGCTAGTTAAAACTTCCTTCTATCGTTTACAAAATGCCCATTTTTAAAATTTATTCTTGTGGACTAAGAATTCCTTGTCTCAGTTCCGTTTCTCATATTGTGTCTCACTAGTTTTACATTTAACACATAAACATTACGTAGTATTAAAAATAATTGTTTAAATATGATAAAAAAAAATTATATGTCAGAAGATCAAAATAGTAGAACACAAGATGTGATACGGAAGTAAGACATATGGTCCAGATTATCTTTGCATGCTTTGAGATCCTCACTAGAAACAACTGAACGAAGACGGTCTTTTGGTGAATTTGCAACTAAAGGTAAGGCTGTTACCGAAATCAAAATTTATTTATTTTTAAGGCGGAAGATTACGTATTGCACCTAAGGCGGAAGAAACTAAAATTTATTTTTATTTCTTGGGTTGGGGTAGGCACGTGCCTACACTGTTGACACGCTATGTCGTTGTTATGTGTGTCAAACAAATTTTTCTTAGAATAGCAAGTAAGTCGAGGTCGGTCCACATAGACTGGATGATAAGCGATTAAAAGAGTCAACTAAGTCTATTGTGCAAGGTGTAACAAATTTGGTTTAGAGAGGTTTAAACATAACTAAACTAAGACAAAATAATAATAAAAGGTAGACCTAACAATTAAGCAAACAAGTTGTAGTCAGTTAAAGGAAAAATTAAGGAACATGGGTTCATATGAGGTAACCTATAATGGGGTTCATTATGACTATCTTAGGCTAGTTGTTGGCTTGATTCGGACAAGGGTCTCGATCTTACGCCTCTAACTATATTGAATAGGCTAGCTCACATGTACACCTACCATTCTCACCAACGTAGTGAAGTCTTCGCCCTCCAAAGGCTCTCGATCTTATAAGAGGGCACTAACACACAATAAAACATGCAATTTCAAGTTCACACATTTCATCGAACACTTAGATTTATTTAGTTGAAACAAAACCCAATATTAAAACCTAAGACAAGTTAATTGGGAATTTAACTACTAATCATCCCCCATAATCCTCATTAACTCTAACTAATACACTACACTCTGATCATGGAGATTAAAACAAATGCTCCCTCCATTCAACTCTACACTACACATTTGCTTTTTCACGTTTGCCAACGCGTGTTTTGCATCGTAAATATATTTCGCTACGTATTTGCAAAAATTATACAAGTTAGACGAATCAAACAAGATCCCACATGAATATATTTTCTCTTATATATTAGACGGAAATTGAAAGATTCTTCCTACTTGTGAATAGTGTCCAAAATAGAAATATGTAATGTGTTGTTGAATGGAGGGAGTATTTCATTAACACAGATACAAGATAAGATAAACATGATGATTAATGAAAGTGATTAACAAAAGATTAAGAAAGATAAAGAATAGTGCCAACTAATAAGCAAAGGTACATGAAGATTAAAAAGAAACCCTGAATATAATAAGAAAGTTGTCACTCAATCTTCAAATAATCAATAACAAGGAAGATTAACCAATACTTACAACATGATTTAAGAAATAGTAACTATTTTGAAAGTTTTGTAAGGTAAATTTATCTAATCTAATTACAAGTTGCGATCCTTAATTAGATCCTCAATTATCAGATTTATACTAATCTAAGACTTGGAGTAGGAGGCATGGAGATATTTTACGTTGTCAGGTGTAGCTCGAACCGAGCTGGTCAAAACCCGACATCCAGCTTGCGTCGAGCCTGGTCAGCTCGGTCGAGCTGAATCTTGAGATTTTCTCTTTGATTTCCCTCCTTTCTTTTGGCTTTGATTAGGATGTTACGATCCTTGTCTTGTGTCTCTTTCTCTTGGACTAGATAGCTAATCGTCAAGGATGTCAAGAAGCCTTCATTTGTGTGCTAATTCATGCCAAAACCGCCTCAATTCCCTCCTTTTTCTACATAACAAGGCAAAATAGTAAGCACTAGCGAATAAGAAGTTTTTGACACGATAAATGACAGTGATTAGCCTAACTGATACGCAAAATAGGTTCGATTAGGGGTAATAATTATGTATAATTTAGCCACGTCAAATATCATGAAACTGAACCCTTACACGTCCTCGAGTATTAAGATGACTTAGACACAACCCTTATTTAAACTAATTCTAAGATAATACCTTATACGAGGCAATAAGAGGACCTCCCTCCGCCATTTAACTAACCAGGCGACATCCATGAGGTAGGATGCTCTCTTGCAAGGTAAATGGGAGCTTACTAAAATTTCTGACACATCCAAGCATTAAAGCACACAAATTAAGATAAGGATGCCTCTACATAAGGAATAGTCACATGGCTCATCCATATGACAGGGAAAGTCTAGAAGGAAAACCGTCTAAATATGCACAATCCTTAACAACTACTAAACTCATAAAGAAAGAAGAAGGATTTGCCTCCTAGCGGTGCAAGTCCACTATAAGAGAAAGCCCCATTAGCATCGAAAACGTCTATCGCAAATTCCTATAAATTCGTCGCTAAAAGGCATTTTGCGACGGACTTGCAACGAACTCCATCCGTCCAAATTTTCGTTTAACTTTGAAGTAAAAAAGAAAGTCAAACATTGCGACGGAAATTCCGTCGCAAGTCCATATTTCTGCGACGGAGAATCCGTCGCAACACTCTTTGCTACGAACTTTCGTAATTTTTTGACTCCTAAGAAGTCAACATCTGTGACGGACATCCCGTCGCAAAAAGGAAAAGTTCGTCGCAAATACACCAGTGCATTCTTCAGAATGCTGTAGTCTCCAGCACCCCATACGCGGAACAAAATGTTCAAGAACCCTGCAAAATAGGTGAAAATGTTCAGCAGAAAATGTACATCAAGTTTACTGTAGTAAGACATACCAACATTTGGGTCAAGGTCTTGAGTTTATATCATAAAATTCAAGTTTTACAACTAAAAGTTTTAAGATAGAGTTAACTAACATAATAATTATTCTACTAATCAGTCAACCAGACAGAGTGAATGGGGTGAAAGGAGTGAATGAGGTGCAACATTCTCGTTTGCGATCTTATTAGCGAAACCTCGGGTGTATTGAGTCGGAGCGAAGGTAGAAATAATGGAGTGCCTATGATTCAAAAAAAAACTATCTGCCGCTGGTCCTAATCCGTACAATTTTCTTTTCTTGTCATATCCTGTCTCTTGATTATAGATTTCATTGTCTTTGACTCCTTGACTTTGTAGGTCAGTTTTCATAGACATGATCTTAATCTACATCATAAAAAAGTGAACAATTAGTAATTATCATATAAAAAATAGTTAATCTAATTAAATATAAGTGAGAAAAATAGTTTAATGAACTAAATAATGCATAACTTACAAAGAGGGCAGCATGTTGTTTTGATAATCATCAACGAACGGTGTGCTTCTTTGTCTTCTCTAAGAACTTCACGGCGGATGGGATATCATATACTGCCTCCAATTTTTCATCTTCTTCCCTCTTTCCATATTGGGCCAATTGTGGTGATCTTCCCTCTTTCCTTATTTGTAAGTAGTTGTGTGGTCCAAATTTAATTGAATGTGGGGTAGTGTGTTTTGTGTGGTCCAAATTGATTTCCTTAATCCTTGTGTCCAAAATAAAGGGAAAGAACATAGTAAATTGGAGGGAGTATATCTTTCCCGACCTACAATTTAGATACTTGTTAATATAACATAGATATGTAAATATTAACTTATAATTAAAAAAATAACAATTTAAGAAATAAAAAAAAAAATTACCATTTCTTCTATGAGTGTTAGGGTGTTTTTTCTACCCATTATGTGAATAGGCAACGCCTTTCCCTTCTCGTCACATCTCAACTTACGATTAGGAGAGACTGTTTCGGATCTAGCATTGAAGTTACGATCTTCGACATGCCTCATCTTAACCCTTCTGAATAAGTCCGAACGAATCCACTTCGGCATGTGCTCCTCGTCTTTCTGGCTAGTGCGATAAATAATTTGACGTAAGCGGGTTTTTAAGGCATATCCCAAGATTTCCTTACCGTCTCCCTATGGCAGCGCTCGAATGTAACCTTTTGCAGTTAAGATTAAAAACATAAAGTTAGAAAAACATTATTTAGAAAGTAGAAAGATAAAAAAAACATTAAGAAAATTTTAAGTTCGGAAAAAAGAAAATAGTTAGAATTAAAATAAAATCATAATAAATACCTCAAACCAGTTTCACCAATCCGCCCGCAAAGTATTCGACGTCTCCTTCCAGTGTTGAGCGTGTTCCTTGTAAGCACAGATTATGGTGTCCGATATCAACTTAACCACAGATGAATCATTAGACCTGAAATCAGATTTCATTAGTACATTATAATTATTATAATAATATAAAACATTCTAAATATAATAAATTAAAATAAAAGTGAAGTATACTTACCAGACACCACTTTTCTCATCCGGATCGAGACGAACTCGATTAGTAGGAGCCACATGCGTCTGTTGCACATGCTCTTCATTCACTTGTTTATTCTCGTTATCCTGGTCTCGGTTTCCTACATTATTACAACTACCTCTCTGTAGCTGTCCGGCCGCCATAGAAATAAACTCAAATATTCAAAGTTGTCATGAATTAACAAACACGTATAATTAATTAACAAAAAACTATATTCATAATTTATAAAAAAGACGTAATTATTGATGAATAATAAAATCTCATGATTACATTGATATTAAGTCATACGACATCTACAAAAACAACTTTAAACTTACACAAAAACTATAAATAATCTTATTTATCATCACTACTTGAATTTAAATTTTCGTATATGTTGCCTTTAAAAAAATAATTTATAAAATCTTCTTCTTCCTTTTCATCTTTCTCTTCAGCTTCTTCTCCCTCTTCTTTCTTCTTCTCCTCTTCTTTCTCCTCCTCTTCTACCTTCTCCTCATCACTGGCCTCTATTTACATTTCTTCTTCCTCCTCCATAAATTCGTTATCATCTGTCACTTCAATTATTGATAGTAGTGTCTCACTACTAATAACATCTTCTTGAAACAAACATTCATCAATAAGAGCATCAACATGCGATCTGACTTTAGTTTTAAACACTACTGACCACTTATCTTTATCTCTTTTGATCTTTGGATAAAAAGCATAATAAACTTGCTCCACCTTATACGCCAACACAAATGGATAGTATTTTGTAAATTTAGTGCTTATGTTAACATCCACAAGTATATATTCGTTATGCACTTGCATTTTTTTTTAAAATTATCTATCCAATCACATTTGAATAAAATAACATTATATGTGCTTTTTTCGCATGTCTATGACAATTCAACAACTTCATTGAGTGTTTCATATTAGTCAGCGCCCTCAGTCGAAATTACATATAGTCCATTTTTAATTGTGGATTTTTTCAAATCTTTCCCATCTGTGAAAGTATGAAATTTGTAACGATTAATGAAATAACGCTTCCATGTGCGAATGTTTTTTGAAGGACCATGTGGAAAAGAACTGAGAACTGGATCTTTTAAATTGTTCACCTATCATTATTAAATTGATGAACCAATTATTATCAAATTATAATACACCTCAAGCTATAAAAAAAGAGAATAATCCAGTGTTAGCATGTACTTACTTGACCTCTAAACCACTGGGAAAGTCTTGTGTCAAATTTATTCCAAATATCCTCGGCAATGAGAAATTGAGGATGTTCTCTTTTGATATAATTTTTAAACATCCTATATCCATTATAAACAATGTCCAATTAAGTAATAGTTTTACTCATCATGTTATAGTTTCAATAATTAAAGTTTACTTATAGATTTTACTTACTCTTCGTTATGTTTCAATTCATATAAATCATAGTTAGATAAAAGATATAGGTGTGGACGTTCATATTTGTTGTCTTCCAAAAATCTTTCACGACACTTTCCTAAACTAATGCCCCTGTGATCTTGAAAAATCTCGGGTAAGGTAGAATACGTCGGCTCTTTTGTGCCTACGTCGAGGTTTTAGGATTTTGTGTCTACGATCTTTTCAAAATAAAAGGAACAGAAATTGGAAATTTCTTCGAGAAAGTACGCGTTGCATATAGAACCTTCAACACGCGATTTGTTTCCAATTTTATATGATTTAAGAACCTATAAAAAAATTACTTAGGAACGAATGATATTAATGTAAGGAAATTGGATAATTGTTGATTTAATTAATTCTCAAAAGGTCGTTCTCGGGAAGGTCGAAAATGAAGGTCGAAATATTACTTAGGAATGAATTGGTGAATGCTCCAATGAGTTAAAAAATGAAGGTCGAAATATCTTTTTTCTAGCTTGAAAATTATTTCGGCAATGTTGTTCTCGGGACTTATTATTTTTTCTACTGGTATCGATGAAGTACACAAATATCTGAAAAACTAACTAATCTCAGTTTTTACCTTCCACTCATTTTTCGAAACAAAGTGTCTTGAAGCAACTGGAAGTAAACGCTCCATAAACACGCGACAATCATGACTTTTCAAACCATGCAGCTTCAACTCTTGTTTATCAGAACATCTACTCAGATCTGAAGCATAACCCCCGAAAATCTCAAGTGAGACATCCAATCACACAACACCTTGTTTTGTTCCTTATTCAAAATGAATGTTCAATTTTTAGCTCTTTAGAGCAAACTGTCAACATGTCTTCTTGTGCCTTTGGGATAAATTTTGTCTTGTTTTTTTTACATCCATGACCTTGTGAATCAGCTACTCGAAAAAGTTTCAATATGCATTATATCAAGATTATGTCGAATTAATAGTGTCCTCCAATAATGAAGCTCCATAAAAATGCTTTGTTTCCACCACCCAATTCGGGTAAGTTTCAACGAGTCCAATTCATCTTTAGTTGCATCCAAAATTTTAGGCAAATGGTTGACACATTCTCACACTTCTTCACCCGTTAATGTCGTAGCACCAAAATTGTTTAATTCTTTACTCGTCCTTTTCAAAAATTCACTTTATCTTTGCGGAAAACATGATTCGGTGATAAGAACTTCTATGGCAATTAAACCAACTCCGTTTTCTACTCTTATAAAGCCAAAACAACTTAGTCTCCTTCTTCATAAAATATGGACACGCATGCTCACCCGCAGTTGACAAACCCGATAACTTGTCGTAAGCAGAAAAGTCATTGATACTCCATAGTAGTTGATGGGCTTATCGCGTACCTAAATCAAAGATAAATGTATACTTGTACTAGGCTAATAACAAATGAATGCATTAAAGAAGTAAGGGGTCGATCACGGGGAGACGGGAGATACATTGTAAATGATTATGGTTAATTTATATATAGCACGATTTATTGAGATGGTTTGTCACTTTTTTATGTAAATACAACTAACTATGATAGAAAGAACTATTAAACTATGAAGTAAAAGTAAATTAAAATTGTAGAAATTAAATAAAAGAAAAGAGTCTAGGGAATGAGATTTCACATATAATCTAATTAATTTTGCCTAATACTGTTAATAATGCTTCTAACAATGCTCAAGTTACCCAAGTCTCACATGGTACATTCCTCTCGGATAATTACCGACTATAAGATGGATCCTAGCGTGCTCTCGATTCGTACTAGGTCACTAAACTATTATTACTCGTTCTACTATCTATCCCGACTTTCGATCTTTGAATAGATGACGACGTATACAAACAATTACTAATGACCACTAATCAAAGTTTGTCATAAGGAGTAGGCAAAGAAGTAAAGATAATTTTAAGGAATGTTTTAATCAAATTAACTATACTAGAATACAATTAAACTTGAATGCCAACCCATCCCTATTACAAAATTACCTATGTATTATTAACAAGAAAATTAAAACTACAACTACTAGATTCAAGGCTACTACAATGATAATATGAAAATGAAGACTTAAAAATAGGAATGAGAAGGACTAAAGTTTAAGTGGTAAGATCATAAGATGAGAACTTTATTTAGTCTAACTATGGTGATTAACAACATTAATCAAAAAGTAAAATGGAAATTGTATAATTAAAAACAAGATAATGCAAAGCATAAGATTAGAAATTACCAAATGGAGTTTAGGAAATGAGAAATGTAGATAAAAGGAATCCTTACAAGAACAATATAGCAAAATAAAAGAAGAGCAAAAACAAAAACAAGAACTAAGAACAAGCACTAAGAACAACTACACTAATATTTTTGTATTTTTGTAAGAAAGAAGAAGACATGTTGATCATGTGTTTGATGATGAATAGTGAGGTGCTAGAGCCCTCATTTTATAGCTGCTCAAGGACGTCAATCATTCAATCCTCATCATTATAGCCATCACTATAGCAATAAGCTCAAGCAAACAATCGACATGCGAGTAGAATATTACGTCCCCGATCAGGCTTAGGCTTCCCTGATCGAGGATGTCATGTTTCAGGTGCCTCTTTGTATTCCTCCAAAAATATCTCAACAGACATCCCCATATGGCAAACCCGATAAGGGATGTGTTCTCCGTCCTTAAGAACTTCATTGACTTCTTGGCTTTGAATTTCATGTCCCCTACGGTATAGAAGATAGTGTTAGGGGACATGGAATCTCTTCATTTTGAGTCTTTGTTTGATCTAATTCCTTTTCGGGATGAGCCAACGCTACCATGCTACCATCATTTTGATCAAGACTTGATTCTTATAGCCCCGAGAGTGAGATGGGTGCCAAAAGGTAGGAAAAAACACATTATTTCCTATAAGACAAGACAAAGCACACAAACCTACTACAACACGGGGTTAGCTCACAAAACCACTATAAATAGTGGAAATAACATGTAAAACCGAGCCAAATGAGAGAATAAAATCACATAAATATTACACTTATCAAATTACCTCAAGCTAAACCTTTGTTTGTCCTCAAGCAAACAACCAAATATAATTAAGGAAAAGGTATCAAACAAGTTGTGACACCTCGCGATTACTTAATAAAGTAAACACATAGATTTCAGCAGAAATACGAGACTTTTAAAAACTTTAAAAGCAAAACCGCCAATGTCACTATATTATAAAACCAAAACTTAGTTTAATAAATCGTTTGTACCAATTGTGACTTAAATAAATACAAGGGACACCGATCCCTTGATAAATACACAAATGAGATAATAGAACATAATATAAACTACAACGCTAAAGTTGAATCGCTATAAGTACAATGCTCGCTAGCTCACTCGTCAAAACCCCATGCAACACCAACTTGTGATACACGGATTGGTTATCCTTGCCGAACTGTGGTACACGGGGAACCACGGAGGGGCGCACTTGGATGGACAAGCGTATAAATACGCATTTTTGGAGTCGCCACCAATTTTTAAGGAAAATTGGAACCGTTCCGATACTTCATGCCATGTCAAGACATAAAGTGATGACATGAACACTAAGAACTAGTTACCCTCGGCATTCTATGTCTAGAATGACTCTTGTAGATGCCAATTAACACGGATGTTTACAGAGATCTGGAGTAAGGGATAAAGGTACGTATTAGGAAGCTCTTTAATCGAACAACTAATTCCGCTCGCCTCGATAGTGCCCTCTACTAATGATTAGGGAAATCGTTAGTATTTGATATGTTATCGATTGTATGGATGCAATGCAACATCTAACATTTTAATCCCAGCATATGAATTAGTGTAACACCCGGAAATGTACCCTATTTTTCTAGTAGAAATATTTTACGAAATCTTTTCAGCAAATTTAAGTTTTAATTTGGAATTTAAAGTTTCGAGTCGAATTTAGAATTTCCGAGTTCGTATTTGGAATTTCCGCGAGATTCCATGAGAATCCCGTTTTGGGCCGTCTTTGACTTTTCTTGACTTTTGAACCGTCTTTGACTTTTCTTGACTTTTGAGCCGTCTTTGACTTTTCTTGACTTTTGAACCGTCTTTGACTTTTCTTGACTTTTGAACCGTCTTTGACTTTTCTTGACTTTTGAACCGTCTTTGACTTTTCTTGACTTTTGAACCGTCTTTGACTTTTATTGACTTTTGAACCGTCTTTGACTTTCGTTGACTTTCTTCTTCATATACTCCCTCATAACCTATTTTTCCCTCACAACTCAACATCTCCTTCTTTCTCATCAAACCACCAAAACCTAAACCCCTTTCTTGATCGATCTTAAGATGATCGCTACGTCTTCATTTCTTGCTCAAATTCACTAAGGTTCGTCTTATTCTTCCCCTCTTAGTTTCCTCTATCCGTATTGGTAATAAAACTACCGTCTTTCTCGCTTTTTAAATTATCCGTCTTTCTCAAGGTGAAATATATTCATCTTTTATTACCTAATTATAGGTGGAGACTACTAGGAAGGCTTAGTAATCGATTAAAGACGCGTAAAGGTAACGGTGAAGGGTTACTCGATATCATTTACGTGTTTTACATGCTTTATATGCTAGAAATCATATTTAGAATACGATTAGGATGCTTAGGAATCATGTTATGATTAATGAATGATGTTATATGATGAATGTTGATGATATATATTGATTTTTGATAATAATTAGAAGTATAATTGAGAATTGGATTGAATTGGTTAAGTGAGCAAGGCTCACGGGTGAACTGGTGTTCCCTGCCGGTCTGGCAACCGGCTGGGAATACATCAGTAACACCTTTGGAAACTTGGAATTTGCATGATGAGGTGCTGCAGGCCGGCCCACCGGCCACCGGTCCATCCACCGGCCTGGAACACATCAGTAAGGAGATTTGGATTTTTGGTAATGTGTTCTGTGCCGGCCCACCGGCCGCCATTCCTTTGACCGGCCTAGACTACAATTCTCTGTTTTCTATGATTTTTGGTTTTTGCCCTGTGTTCTGAGCCGGTCCACCGGCCACCGGTCCCCTGCCCGGCCTGGAACACGGCTGTGTTGTTTTCCTTTGACTTTTAAAACTCGTAATTTATAATAGTTCGCATGATCCGTTTATCGTATAATTTTACGTAGTGTCTTATAATATTCATGTTTTGGATATATGATATTTCATTCGCTAGTATCACATGTTTTGTGACGGTTTTTGCTATGTCCCACTTTGAGTCGGTTTTTACAAATGATACGATTTGAGCACTATTTTGTCTTGTGCTTTGTATTCTCATTCCCTTGGCTACCTTCCCAATCGTAAGGCTGGAATGTCAAAACAGAGAGGTATCCTACTGCTTAAATGCATGTGTAGTGGGCATACAATGACGTTGTTGGGAGTTGAACGCTATGCGTTGATCGACCCGGCCGTCAAATGTTGTGTACTTGCGAGGTAGTGTTATTTGCATGTACCGTACCGCATGTTATGAGGCTTGAGCTCTTTTCCGCCTCTTTCGTGAATTGATCTACCGAGAATGTGGGTACTTGGCGTTTTCTTTGTAAGACCGAGTCTTGGATGCGAAACGTGATCGCATGTCGAATCGGAAAATGTGATTCCGAGAATCTGGCCAGGTTTAGATTAGGAGCCTTATCGTTCCTACCAGGAGGAAATTAGTCTACATATACGAAATGTGATCGTGTATGCGTTCAGGGAAATGTGATCTCGTGGATGCCTTTTAATCATACTTGCCATGTACACGATGCTAGTGTGTTTCATTTACCGTGAGAGATGTCGTCTTTGTGTCGTTGTCTTTGAATGCGTGATTTCATGATATTATTCATGGTCATTGCATGATTGGACACCGTCAATGTCTTGGTTCGTGAATGGATGATAATATGTTGGATTTATTGTGATCATCGCATGACTTGACTTGGTTTGTCTGTCGAGTCTTAATCTTATCAAACTTATACCGCTAACGGTGAGATGCAAGCCCTAGTGAGCGTATTCGGTTGCCTAAGAGTGTCTTCCCCGAGTCTTTGAATAACATTATGTTTTCGGACTTGTATTCCTTATTCTCTTATCATTATCTATAGAATTGCCTATCTATTCTTATCGTATCTCATATGTATATCTATATATGCATGCTTTACTTTTGTATTTCCTTATATGTACGTTTAATGTGATATGGCTGGGAGAACCCGCAGTTACTCCCCACTGATTGTGGCATTCATGTTTTTCATGGATGAACAGGTTGCTTGCTTGGATGACTTTTTGGCTGTGATATTTTGGGGTTCGGGTGTGAGCCAGCGGGCGTTGTCCCTGGAAGTTTCACCTCTAGACGATTTTAGCTAGTTTTGCTAAACGCTTGTTCTTTGTTAACTTTTTAAGAGACCCTGCTCTTTGTTGTATTTCCGTACTTAGTTGTAATATTTTGACACTCCTCGTTTTATTTAACTTGCATGTATAAAAGTTTTTAAAATACCGTATTTCCGCATATCTTTTCACATGCTTGTATGTTTTATATTTCCGCATTCGCGAGGGTTGTCACAGTTGGTATCAGAGCTTTATCGCTCCCGACGCACACACGTGAACCCTAACTTAAACTACTTGACCTTAAACTAATAAATGAGATATGGGTAGACGGCGAGCAGCCCTATCAATTGAACCTGGACTTAAGGACCTAAGGTGCTAGTCTTTCGTGTACTTGATGTTTGTTAGATTCTAACTTGTTTGTTGATTGTGTTGAGTGATGTTATGTTTGTTTGTATCTATTGTTTTGAGGTGGATCATTGTGTTACCTAGAAAAAGTATCCTTTACCGAATATTGAAGATTGGCAAGTCTAATTAAAGTGTATTTCTTCCTCATCTATGAATTCTCTCATCCTTATTGTATTATGCTCTCTTCCTTCTATCTAGGTGCTTCTTTCTTTTCCAACTTGTTTGCCTCTTGGAAATTACTCTTGATAGTTCTTCCATCTTACCATTGGTATCCTTACCTTCCTCATGTAACATTTTATGGATGTCATACCCAATTGTTTGTGGTATATTATACTTGGTCGGAAGAACTTTGAACTTTGTGGAATATTAGTGGTTGTTAGAATGAATTTGTGATTTGAGGAAAATGGTGTAGATCTAAATTCACCTTATATTGATGATTGGTTGTAACTCTAAGGAAAGGTAGTAAGATAAGTTTGATGATTTTAATGTTTGATGCTAGTCATGACTAATGTGTAGATAGTTCATGGTATTTGATGGTGTAAGGTTGAATGAGTTGGCTATGACTTCTTAACTCATTAGTAATTTAGTCTTTTGGACTTAGAAGTTTAGTATTGTTTTGAAGACCATGCTAATGATACGTCTAATTGGGTTGTAATCGATTTGTTAAATCTAGGTGTACCTTACTTTGATGATTGTGGTACGATGGTCCCTTGTAAGAGGCCTTTGTAAAGGAATAATTAAGTTGTTTTACTATCGCCTTAAGTTTGAAAGTAGAAGATTTGTGAATTAAACCTTAAACAATTACCCTTGCCATTGTCCCTTTTCATTTCCATTCTTGAATGTTTTTGTCAAGATTGATCTTTAAGAAATCGCATGCTCGTATCTTCTTCCTTACTCAGATATCTTCATAACTCTACCATCTGCTTTGTTTCTTCCTTGACCTCGTTATTTTCAGCGCTCCTCTCTTGTAATCTCGTGCCTTTTTATTCCCGTATTCTCCTTGAGATTTCTTATCGTTCCTATCTCGTTGCCGCTTTATCTTTTCCTTAGTGGATTGGATATTCCGTTTGTAAGGTTAAGAGAATAATTGTAATGTATTTTGGGGATTCTTTAGCTAGAATATGTGTCTTTGGATTGAGCAAAATTCATGTTGTATTTGATCATGAGAAATAGGACTTAAGCTTTAGGATGAATCCTAATAGTGATAATGTATCCTCTCTTAGTAGTTTTAGATTTGGAGCTTGGTATTGTAGTGTCATTTTGAGAATTGAGTTGATCATGATAATAGTTCGTTGTTGTTGGGTATTATAACGGTTGCTTGGTATGTCATTTGGGAATTAGTTGTCTCTAATTGGTGGATTCTAAAAGAGACTTTGCTCTAGGGTAACTGAGTTGGTACCCAAAGTTTGAGGAGTATTGTCATAAATGAAAATCGATTCATTTTGAGTTCTCGATGAATTAGATTATTTGAATGGTTGTCTGATTACCAAGTGATTGATCATCTGTGGTTTGGAATTGGTAATTCTCTTTTATTCTTAAGGAATCGGAGTTTGAGATTGAGAAATGTTCGTTGCAAGCTTTGGATTGTGAGTTCTCAGTTGTTATGGATTATAGAATTAGAATGGTGAACCCATTTATCTTGAGGATTAGTAACCACCATAGTTTGCTAATGTGACTATTTATATTTGACGCTTCGAGCGTAGTAATGATTGAATTAAGGATGTTATGGCGTTTTAAGGAATCATTATAAGCGATAATGGATTATGGATTTTCCCTTGTCGTGAGACTTTGGATGAGACTAGTTGGTTCTTAGATAATTATGTTTGGTTGCGTGGATTGTGTTTTGATTTTCGAGGATGAGAAAGTTCATTGTAAATTTGGGATAATGAGTTTGAAGTAAATTGCATTAAAGGATTTCATGGTAAGTCCTTTACCTTGTGATTGTTAGAGATCATGTTTCCATAGGTATAAATACTTTGTTGGTGGTTTCTAGTAAGAGTTTGATGAAACTAAGAAGATTAGAGTATGTAATGAATCTTTCATGTGGATTGTTAGTTGTGGAGTCTACCGTGCCGATGGACCATAGTAGATTCTAATTGGATTCGAATAATTGGGATTTGTTACTCGAAGTTTCGTGAGTATGGAATATTTTTGTAGGATTTATGATGATTGAAAATGATGAGTTGCAAATTGGGTAAATTGCATTCTCTTGAGGATTTGGTTTATTAGTAGAGTTAGTGATGTCGAATTCTTGTAGATCTTCCTGCCGACTTTATCTTAATCTTCCTATCCCAAAGAGTTCGATTTGTTTCATTTTTGCGTGTTTTGTATACATTTTGTTACCCTGAATTGTGTGTGAGATGTACGAGTCGCTCTATGTACATGTAATGTGTTCTTGTTTTGATTTTATCTTTGAGAGAAAACCTTCGAATTTTCATATCGTATTTCTAAATTAACTTTTTAAAGAAGTCCAAAGATATATTTTGTACCTTGTTTTTGAAGAAAATAGATTTCTGTTGCTTTTATATTTGGATTTTGCGTTTGGTTGGATGTTTGGACTTATTATTGGAGACGTCTGGTGACTAGTCCTGCACTTACTAACGCTTGTTTAATTTTCGATTTCACTATTTCAACATTGATTTGATTTTTGATAGCTAGAGTTCTCGTTCGCGACGGGCACTCTTGTGATTCGTAAATAAAGCTTCGCGCTTATGAAAAATTTTCCTTAAACCATTTTCGAGATGAACCTCGTTTCATAAATAATCCCCTTATAAGAGTTTTCATATTAATTTTGAAAACCGATTCTTGTCCTTAATACTTTTGTTTTCTACTCTCAAGTTTCGAGGACGAAACTTTTTAAAAGGTGGGGTGATTGTAACACCCGAAAATGTACCCTATTTTTCTAGTAGAAATATTTTACGAAATCTTTTCAGCAAATTTAAGTTTTAATTTGGAATTTAAAGTTTCGAGTCGAATTTAGAATTTCCGAGTTTGTATTTGGAATTTCCGCGAGATTCCATGAGAATCCCGTTTTGAGCCGTCTTTGACTTTTCTTGACTTTTGAACCGTCTTTGACTTTTCTTGACTTTTGAGCCGTCTTTGACTTTTCTTGACTTTTGAACCGTCTTTGACTTTTCTTGACTTTTGAACCGTCTTTGACTTTTCTTGACTTTTGAACCGTCTTTGACTTTTATTGACTTTTGAACCGTCTTTGACTTTCGCTGACTTTCTCCTTCATATACTCCCTCATAACCTATTTTTCCCTTACAACTCAACATCTCCTTCTTCCTCATCAAACCACCAAAACCTAAACCCCTTTCTTGATCGATCTTAAGATGATCGCTACGTCTTCATTTCTTGCTCAAATTCACTAAGGTTCGTCTTATTCTTCCCCTCTTAGCTTCCTCTATCCGTATTGGTAATAAAATTACCATCTTTCTCGCTTTTTAAAATAGCCGTCTTTCTCAAGGTGAAATATATTCATCTTTTATTACCTAATTGTAGGTGGAGACTACTAGGAAGGCTTAGTAATCGATTAAAGACGCGTAAAGGTAACGGTGAAGGGTTAATCGATATCATTTACGTGTTTTACATGCTTTATATGCTAGAAATCGTATTTAGAATACGATTAGGATGCTTAGGAATCATGTTATGATTAATGAATGATGTTATATGATGAATGTTGATGATATATATTGATTTTTGGTAATTATTAGAAGTATAATTGAGAATTGGATTGAATTGGTTAAGTGAGCAAGGCTCACGGGTGAACTGGTGTTCCCTGCCGGTCGACCGGCCGCCGGTCTGCCAATCGGCTGGGAACACATCAGTAACACCTTTGGAAACTTGGAATTTGCATGATGAGGTGCTCCAGGCCGGCCCACCGGCCACCGTTCTATCCACCGGCCTGGAACACATCAGTAAGGAGATTTGGATTTTTGGTAAGGTGTTCTGTGCCGGCCCACCGGCCGCCGATCCACCGGCCGCCGGTCCTTTGACCGGCCTAGACTACAATTCTCTGTTTTCTATGATTTTTGGTTTTTGCCCTGTGTTCTGAGCCGGCCCACCGGCCACCGGTCCCCTGCCCGGCCTGGAAAACGGCTGTGTTGTTTTCCTTTGACTTTTAAAACTCGTAATTTATAATAGTTCGCATGATCCGTTTATCGTATAATTTTACGTAGTGTCTTATAATATTCATGTTTTGGATATATGATATTTCATTCGCTTGTATCACATGTTTTGTGACGGTTTTTTCTCTGTCCCACTTTGAGTCGGTTTTTACAAATGATACGATTTGAGCACTATTTTGTCTTGTGCCTTGTATTCTCATTCCCTTGGCTACCTTCCCGTTCGTAAGGCTGGAATTTCGGAACGGAGAGGTATCCTACTGCTTAAATGCATGTGTAGTGGGCATACGACGACGTTGTTGGGAGTTGAAAGCTATGCGTTGATCGACCCGGCCATCAAATGTTGTGTACTTGCGAGGTGGTGTTATTTGCATGTAGCGTACCGCATGTTATGAGGCTTGAGCTCTTTTCCGCCTCTTTCGTGAATTGATCTACCGAGAATGTGGGTACTTGGCGTTTTCTTTGTAAGACCGAGTCTTGGATGCGAAACGTGATCGCATTTCGAATCGGAAAATGTGATTCCGAGAATCTGGCCAGGTTTAGATTATGAGCATTATCGTTCCTACCAGGAGGAAATTAGTCTACATATACGAAATGTGAATGTGTATGCGTTCAGGGAAATGTGATCTCGTGGATGCCTTTTAATCATACTTGCCATGTACACGATGCTTGTGCGTTTCATTTACCGTGAGAGATGTCGTCTTTGTGTCGTTGTCTTTGAATGCGTGATTTCATGATATTATTCATGGTCATTGTATGATTGGACACCGTCAATGTCTTGGTTCGTGAATGGATTATAATATGTTGGATTTATTGTGATCATCGCATGACTTGACTTGGTTTGTCTGTCGAGTCTCAATCTTATCAATCTTATACCGCTAACGGTGAGATGCAAGCCCTAGTGAGCGTATTCGGTTGCCTAAGAGTGTCTTCCCCGAGTCTTTGAATAACATGATGGATTCGGACTTGTATTCCTTATGCTCTTATCATTATCTATAGAATTGCCTATCTATTCTTATCGTATCTCATATGTATATCTATATATGCATGCTTTACTTTTGTATTTCCTTATATGTACCTTTAATGTGATATAGCTGGGAGAACCCGGAGTTACTCCCCACTGATTGTGGCATTCATGTTTTTCATGGATGAACAGGTTGCTTGCTTGGATGACTTTTTGGCTGTGATATTTTGGGGTTCGGGTGTGAGCTAGCGGGCGTTGTCCCTGGAAGTTTCACCACTAGACGATTTTAGCTAGTTTTGCTAAACGCTTGTTCTTTGTTAACTTTTTAAGAGACCCCGTCTCTTTGTTGTATTTCCGTACTTAGTTGTAATATTTTGACACTCCTCGTTTTATTTAACTTGCATGTATAAAAGTTTTTAAAATTCCGTATTTCCGCATATCTTTTCACATGCTTGTATGTTTTATATTTCCGCATTCGCGAGGGTTGTCACAATTAGACTATGTCGGTGAACATTTAATTAGCACTCAATTATGTCGAAATTGGGAATTTAGAATGAATTGCATACAAAACGCAAAGAAATCATACAATTACAATGACTAAATAAGATTACAATGGATTACGGGATTACAAAGGATTACAGGATTTACGTCAGAAATATACTCAAAACGGAGGTTTGAAGAAAAGGAAAATGTTTGAAAAACTAAAAGACAGATTATGAGCGATAATACGACTAATAATTAATTAATTACATAATTAAAGCTACGTCAAGGTGAAAAAAGGATTTAAGGGACATAATTCAACCCAGAACAGGCGCAGCAACAACTGCTTCCTCTAGAAGAGGCGCATGGCTAGATTCGTCTATTCTTGAGCTAAATTCTTATTGTGAAGTCAGAATCGCAAGCAGTTAATGTTGTTTTGTATATTTACGATGGATTATTTACCTATGACTCGATTAGAAGTGGTTTAACATATTAATTATACTACAATTTATATCAACAATGAATGCAAAGATTTGATATGAACGAATCGAACCTCCAAAACCCAAATTTGATTCAAAGATGAAAAACCGCAAATATTGGCTTATTAGGGATCAAGAACAAGACGTTTTGTGTGAAAGATAAATACAATTTACAGTTTATAAACAAAGAAAATAAAATAAGAATGAGTTTACATAAATCATAGGAAGAAGAAGAAGAGCAGTAGCAGGGCAGCCTCTGGAAGAGGCGCAACAAATGTTGTGATCCTTCCAGATGGCGCAGCTGCTGCGATTCTTTCCGACGTCATGATCACCGCTAAAAAGGTTTTATAAAAAGGTTTTGATTAAAACCGACTTTGAATTTATTTCTGACGTGAATCTTACATTAATTGAACGAATAATAAAAAATAATAAAATAAAAGACGGGATTTACACCCTTAGACTTACTTGTTTGACGAAACGAGAATAACTAAGTTAACGTTTTGGCGATAGCTCGACTCGAATATATGCAGAAACTGCCCTCGTTAAAGGACTAAAAAATTCGGTTGATTAATTGTTTGATTGATTGGTTGATTGTGAAGTTGTCAAATTGGTCGGACAATGCAAACGTGACGGGTAGCCAGAAGGATCTGGGCTTACGTGGTCAATCGATCAAACACGTAGGTGTCGAAAAGCTTCGAGTAAGGTCTAGATTGCAAATAGAGAAGAGAAGGGCGGAACAACTCAAAAATGCAACGAGTTTAAGAACAACTCAAACTTATCACTAAAATATTATGAAAATAGAGAAAATAGGCTAGGGAAGGGGCACAATAGGTGATGCACCTCTTCCCTAGAGGTTTCCTTATGAGCAAGAAAGATTACCACGTTTCTATTATGGAATTGTGGTAGATCTATACTTCCCTTTTAAAAATATACGAGATATATTTTATCAAAAAGATAGAATTTGAAGATTTATATAAAATATCCAGAATAATCTAGAGCGTTCCGACTCAGAGTTTTAAAATGGTTTCTAGAAAATGAAGCAGTTTTCGACGCGGACCCCAAATAAACTCGATTGACTGTCAAAACGACCGCACCGGTGCGTAGATGGCGACCAAGGGGTAGATACAAGTGTTTGAGCTATCACTTGATGATAAACTTACGAATTATTATAAGTCGTTCCGCGTACCATACATGCGGCCTAATCATCACTGGGTGGTAAGCGGAAGGTGTAGAACACATTCAGTGGGGAGTAACTCGGAGTTATCCCAGCCTTATCACATTGAAACATACATAACAAGAGCATATAAGCATACATTGTCATCAATGAATATAAGCAATATCTTTATCATATATAAACTATATCATCATCATATATAACAATATCATCATTATATTTAAACAATATCATCGTATATAAAAAATACAATCAATATCATCATAATATATAAACAATATCATCATCATATATAAACAATGACTCGGGGAAGACTTCCCTTGGCAACCGTATCACCAGTATTGGCTTGCATCTCACCAATAGCGATCATACACTGGAAAAGGTTAGGGACAAGATACACCATCCAATCATAAGCATTCAAAAGCCCAAGTATACAATCCAACATCCATCATGTGATCAAACTTACTCTCACGGTAATGAAACGCACAAGCATCTGCACTATGGAAGACAAGACGACTCTAGACTCTAATCCTCTCAGTAGGCAAAGATAATAATACACTCCTGGTCTAAATCTGGACAGACTCTCTGGATATGGGAGTTTCCCGATTTGACACGTGGTAAGGCATTCCACATCCATGACTCGATCGACATAACGAAAGACGTGTACCCCAAATCCGGCAAGGGCAGCTAACGAAAGGGGCGGAAAGAGAATGTGTATACCATTTCTGTCAAGGGCAGCTAACGAAACGGTTGTCACAATAACGAGTACTGATATCAATGAGGCGTCGTGAAAACGGTCAAGCAAGTACGCTACATGCAAATAACACCACCTCGCAAGGATACAACATTTGACCGTCGGGTTGACCAACGCATTGCGTCCGCCTCCCAAAAACGTCGTCATATCCCCACTAAACAAATGCACAAGCATCGAGGTTGTACCCACATGCTCTGACATCAAGTCTAACCAATATAGAGGTACAACCGGGACATAAGAGTTCAATAACAATCAATCGACAAGCTCAACCAACTACTCAAGACATAAATTACTCAAGTAAGGGCAATGTCTAGAAACCGTCACTAAGCATACGAGATAGGCATGTCAGATAATATATAGTTCATACATAATTATTTAATGTTATTCCATAAGATTATAAGATAAACAAACGGTTGAAACCGATTGATGTGATATTATAAGGAGAAACTAAGAAGAAAGACAACACAGGGGTCCCCTGCTTGGTCAGACCAGCCAGCTTGGAGACCAAGGCATAACTTCCAAACTCCAAAAACAACATGCAGGGCTCCGAGCCAGTCAGCCGGTTACGGGGTTAGGGGTGTGTTTGTGAAATGTTGGTAAAAGATGGACTTGGGGACACTTCTCAAAGATTAACCAAAACCCAGGGGACTCCCAAACGGTCGACTGACCGACGACCGGTCGGCTGGCCGACGGCCGGTCAGCTGGACGAGGGTCCCTGCACTCTAGAATTCATTTTAAACCATTATTCAATCATATAAAACTCAAACCCATTAATACTTATCAACATAATTTATCACAAATCAATATTCCACATATCACATGGGCATCAATACAACCAACATACATAAATTAAACCGTCATTAAAGCCTTTAAAGCATTTTCGCACAATTAAGAGAACATTAGTATAACAACACCAATTTTCAACATAAGAAGATATATGAACATAATTAAACATTTTCAACATGTTGTAATATCAATATATATCATTAGCTCATAAAGAGTTCGTTTCTCTTATAAATACTACTCTTAAACACATAGAAAACACATAAAAATGTGATATCGAGTCATCCGTAAACATTACCTCATTTAGCGCCCCAAATAATCTATCCTCAAGAAAACTAACGATATCAACGGATTTCTTTATCCAAATCCTCAAACTCTACATTTTTCCGACAAATAACATGATTATGAGCCATGACCGAAATTTTTGAAAATTGTCTAAAACGTTTCAATCTTTTAATAGCTAGAAAGAAGGAGGATGGTGAGAGGATTCCGAAACATTAAACGGAATTGAATTTCGTTAAGAAATGAAGAAATTATGTCCGTCTTAAGATTATATCTAAAAAAATGGGTATTATAAAAAGTTGAAGGAAGATGATATTTTATGGTATGTAAAAGAAGAGAAGAATGAGAGGAAAAGATTGATATAAAAATCGTCAAGTTTCGTTGAGAGACGAATAAATGGTATCCGTCTTACGATGGAGGTATAATGGTGTTTTGGTGTTTGAGGAGGAAGATGAAGATGCTGAAATTTTAGAAGGGATGTTGAGATTTTTGGTGATTTGTTTGGAGATTATGGGCTCATAACGGACTGAAATCCGAAGGTTTCTACCCTACTAAACTAAATTCAATTTAACATGAATATAAAGCTACGAAAAGATATATTATCGATTTAAAATATTTTAACCGATCAAAGTAAAAGAGAATTTTATAAAATTAACGACTTTATTAAATACTCATGATCATAAAATCGTGGGTGTTACACAAGTAGTCAAACTATCATACAAACCTAAACATCAAGCTTTAACAAGCTAGTAAATCAAATCTAGAAACAATATGGGCATAGGAAGAGTGCAAAATATGGTTGAGATTTACATAACGGCGTAGCACAAATGACGTCCTTAGGACTTTTTCGGCTTTTGTATGATCTTTTGACTATGGACCCTCACGGTGCACTCAACACATAAATTTTACGTGATCAATGTAAAAATTTTGTATTTATGTGATACTCTCCTATCTACAACTTAAGTGAATGCTCCCGCAATCTAGTATGGTAGGTATTCCAAATGCACAAGACAATGCTAAACATGACCTTAGGTATAAGAAAACAAACCAAGAAGATAAAGAAGAATGCTAGGGACAATGGGTATAAAGGTAATGCCAAGGTTCAGCAACAACCAAGTGTGTAAGAATAATCATTCCAACCTCGAATCATTCCCGAGCACAATAATCAAAGCCAAAAGCAGCATATTGGCTTATTAACATTACAAATCAACACAATTCTTCTCCAAGTATTTTCTTTTTCAATCATAGAAGCAATTCTTTTTTTCTTTTCTTCTCTTTTTAACACACTTTTTTTAAGCTTCATCTTTTTCATATTTTTTTTCAGCACACCATTCACCAAGACATGGGAATCAGTAATCCTGTTTCAACAAGCCCGCAATATCATTAGACCTCAATAATATCCCAAAAATACAAGAGCAGCCCCACACACTCAGAAAGTTACTAGCTCAACAAAGGTAGGCAATATTTTAATGTAGCTAGTAAACGGTAAATTTTTTTAATTGGGTAGTAAATGTAAGCAAGTGATGTGAATGGCTTCAAAATGAAAATCATGTTAACAAAACTCATAGAAAATGGAACACAAACCATACTTGTGGGTTTAGATGTAACACAAACGAAAAGGAGAAACTACTCTCAAATCTAAATGGGATCGGGTATTTATGTACAGATCACTGGAGGCTCCACCTCACAATTTAAGTATTTTTCCAAGGTCAAGATCAAGCCTACTAAGTCCAAAGTCCCTCACCCACTATGTCCAAGACATCCCATGTATACAAAATCCGGTCAATTAATGTGAAAAACTACAATTAGGATAAGCAAGAAACATGTGACAATATGCATAGGAAATACGAGTGATAGGCAACCAAAAGTCAAATCAACATAATTTTTCATCTACTTTTCCCTTCTTTTTTTTTCTTTTTCTTTTTTTTTGGATAAATGCAAAAAACTATCTAGAAAGTAAGAAAAATAAAGAACTAACTAAAATGAAAAACTATCTAAAATTTTCTAGATGCAAAATCTAAATGCAATTCCTCCCCCAAGCTAAAACATCACGTTGTCCTAATGTGCAACAATTATTACAACAATCAAACCGTGTCAACAATCATAAGCACATAACTAGGCAAGAGAAGGTGTAATTTAATGGGAAAAGGGCAAAAATAATACTAAAATGCAAATCAGAAAATGAAATACTAACTGAAAATCTAGCTTCCCCCAAGCTAGTATAAGCAAGGGGACTATCATTAATCATCTCATCCCAAAAAGGACCACAAGCTGCGGCTCGACTCCTGTGTAGGAGGCTGCTGAGAACCGGATCTCGTGGCATCATCATAGGAGGTACCATATGCAGAATGGTAGTCACTACTAGATCCCAAAATCCTGCTAGTATCATTACCCATGGCACCAAGGGAAGTTTACCCATCAAAGCCACTTGTATAGCCTCCTCCATAACCTCCTCGAAAGCTCTCTATATCATAGCCAGTCCCACAGTATTCAGGTCCAGGCGGGTATGCACCTACATCATAATTACTACCAATCCTCCCCAGGACACGAAAATATGAAGGGTGTGGGCCCTCAGGTCTAATCGTGCATTGCCTAGCATAGTGATCATAGATGGGATGCAATGCAAGTTGGGTGTCCGACTGAACTTGATCAACAATCAACGAAAGGTTGTGGAACATATCAAGTATATTGCCCGAGTCATAGGGCATGCTGAGAGAAGTTCCTAC
>JAIUZE010075105.1:0-48005 GCA_022085475.1 Heliosperma pusillum | reverse complement strand
AAACTAACTTACACAAGGGTTCACTTCAAACTGTCATAACTAGAGTTCTAGATATGGGAATGCATAAATGCCAAGTCGAGGTGATAGCTTATCCTCTTACGGTTCCAACGAGTGGTCACAAGCCCAAAACAAGCAAGTAACGAAGGAGATATGATCATTCTACCAAAAAGGGTCAGTGCAGTGAAACTGCGCAAGTCACGACCGTGACGTGTATTTCACGACCGTGAAATGAGGTTTCACGACCGTGAGATGCCATCTCACGACCGTGAGATACTCTGTTACCATTTCACCCGAGAGCCTTCAACCAAATTCAATCCTATCATTTCCAATTCTCATAATTCCTCTCTAATAACTATCAACAATCAATATTCATCATCACCAATCATCAAACAACAACAATCATTATCCATAACATAATTCCTAACTTACTTATCGTATTCTAAATACGAGTCCTAGCATATAAAGCATGTAAAACACGTAAATGATATCGAGTAACCCTTCACCGTTACCTTTTCGCGTCTTTAAACAGTTTCTAAACCTTCCTAGTCTCCACCTACATACAATTAGATAATAAAAGATGAATATCATTCACCTTGAGAAAGACGGATAATTTAAAAAGCGCGAAAGACGGTAATTTTATTACCAATACGGATAGAGGAAGCTAAGAGGGGAAGAATAAGACGAGCTTACGAGAATTTGAGCGAGTAACGAAGGAGTAGCGACGATTCTACGTTGAGCAAGTATGAGTTCTATGTTTTGGGTGTTACTAATAAAGAGAGGAAAAGAAGTGAAATTAGTGTTGAGTTAGGGTTAAAGGGGTAGTATATATAAGTAAAAGTCAACAGAAAGTCAAAGACGGTTCCAAAGTCAAGAAAATTCAAAGACGACTTAAAATTCAAGAAAAGTCAAAGACGACTTAAAATTCAAGAAAAGTCAAAGACGACTTAAAATTCAAGAAAGTCAAAGACGACTTAAAATTCAAGACAAGTCAAAGACGACTCAAAAGTCAAGAAAAGTCAAACTCGACTCAAAAGTCAAGAAAAGTCAAACTCGCCTTAAACGCTTACTTTTCATGGAATCTCACGAAATTCCAAATATACGAACTCGGAAATTCCTAAATTCGCCTCGAAAACATAAAAGAGCTAATTTAAACTTAAATTCGCTGAAAAGATTTCGTAAAATATTTCTACTAGAAAAATAGGGTACATTTCCGGGTGTTACAATCACCCCTCCTTTTAAAAAGTTTCGTCCTCGAAACTTGAGAGTAGAAAACAAAAGTATCAAAGACAAGAATTGGTTTTAAAAATTAACAAGAAAGCTTTTACAAAGGAAACATTTATGAAACGAGGTTCATCTCGAAAACAGTTTAAGGAAATTTTTTTTTTTTTTCATAAGTGTGAAACTTACTTACGGATCTCAAGAATGCTCGTCGCGAACGAGAACTCTAATTATCCAAATCAAAGCAATGTCGAAATAGTGAAATCGAAACTCAAAACAACGTTAGTAAGTGCAGGACTAGTTATCAGACGTCTCCAATAACAAGTGCAAACATCCAACTAAACGCAAAATCCAAATATAAAAGCAAAAGAAATCCATTTTCTCCAAAAAGAGAGTACAAAATTCATCTTTAGACTTCTTTGAAAAGTTAATTTAGAAATACAATATGGAAATTCGAAGGTTTTATCAAAGATAAAGTCAAAATAACACGACATTACACGCACATAGAGCGACCCGAACATAAAGTTCACAAATCACGATAACAAAATACATACAAAACCCGCAAAAACGAAACAAATCGAATTCTTAGGGATAGGAAGATCACGATGAAGTCGGCAGGAAGATCTATAAGGGTTCGACACCACTAACTCCATCAAATAAACTAGTCCTCAAGAGAAAGTAATTTACCTCAATTACACTTTAACCATCCTAAAACGCCAAACTCCATAACCATTATTTACAACAATCACAATCGAAGTAACAAACATAATTATCTAAGATCCAACTAGCCTCATCCCAGACCTCACGACAAGGAAAATTCCACAATCCATTATCGATTATAATGATTCTTTAATACGCCCTAACATCCTTAATTCGATCATTACTACACTCGAAGCCTCAAATATAAATAGTCACATTAGCAAACTACGGAGGTTACTAATCCTCAAGATAAATGGGTTCACCAGTCTAACTCTATAATCTATAACAACCGAGCATTCATCATCCAAAGCTTGCAACGAACATTTCTCAATTTCAAACTATGATTCCTTAAGAATCAAAGAGAATTACTAATCCCAAACCGCCAATGACCAATCACTTGGAAATCAAACAACCATTCAAATCATCTATTTCATCTAAAACTCAAAATGAATCGATTTTCATTGATGACAAACCTCCTCAAACTTTGGGTACCAACTCAATTACCCTAAAGCAAAGTCTCTTTTAGAATCCACCAATTAGAGACATCTAATTCCCAAATGATATCCCAAGCAACCATTATACTACTCAACATCAACAAACTATTATCATGATCAACTCGATTCTCAAAATAACACTACAATACCAAGCTCCAAACCTAAAACCACCAAGAGAGGATACATTATCCTTATTAGGATTCATCCTAGAGCTTAAGTCCTATTTTCCATGATCAAGGACAACATGAAATTTGCTCAATCCAAAGACACATATTCTAGCTAAAGAATCCCAAAATACATTACACTTATTCTCTGAACCTTACAAACGGAATATCTAATCCACTAAGGAAAAGATAAAGCGGCAACGAGATAGGAAACGATAAGAAATCTCAAGGAGAACACGAGAATAAAATCAGGCACGAGATTAAAATAGAGGAACGCTGAAAATAACGAGGGCAAGAAAGAGACAAAACGGATAGTAGAGTTATGAAGATATCTAAGTAAGAAAGAAAGTACGAGCTTGTAATTTCTTAAAGATCAATCTTGACAAAAACATTCAAGAATGGAAATGAAAAGGAATGATGGCACGAGTAAGGGTTTAAGATTTAATCCACAAAGTTTCTCCTTTCAAACCTAATGCGATAATAAAACCACTTAATTATTCCTTTACAAAGGCCTCTTACAAGGGACCATCATACCACGAGCAATCATCAAAGTAAGGTACACCTAGATTTAACAAATCGATTACAACCCAATTCATCCGCCCCTTCATATAACACAGATTCCCAATTGCGGAATTGCAACTCAAGTATAGTAACATTCTCTAAATTCCAAAATTTGACACGCTCTCAAAGGTTTCAAAAACCGAAGAACCAATAAGGAATTCTCCCTACTAATCTCTTTTCAACTCCTACGGCCACAAGGTAGAACACCGAACAAAATGTCATTATCAACATCATATCCCACGAGTTCATTAATAACAACGTACAACCTCAAGTCAAACATCATCATTTACGTCCCAAGGTAATTCCATCATAGCTCATATCATAATCCTCAAGTAATATGGTTCAACTTACAACGAAACCCTACTACTCCAAACGAGTCTCCGATACTCTAAGGTAAGATCATATCTTTAAATCCAAGAACTATAGCCAAATGCTTTTCCACCAAGCCTATACTCACAAACACACAATAGGAAACCACAAGACGCCACTTAGTCTCAAAAGCATTTTGCACCTCAAGATATCATTCTAAACTTCTTATTTACACCAAATAAACATATCATAAGCATGGTCTTTAAAACAATACAAAACTTCAAAGTCCAAAAGACTAAACTACTAATGGGTTAAGAAGTCCTAGCCAACTCATTCAACCTTACACCATCAAATACCATGAACTATCTACACATTAGTCATGGCAAGCATCAAGCATTAAGATCATTTAACATACCTTACCACACTTTCCTCAAGGATACCATCTCTCACCACCATAGGGTGAAATTAGCTCTATATCATTTTCCTCAAATCACAAGTTCATTCTAACAAACACTAATAGTCCACAAAGTCTAAAATTCTTCCAACCAAGTACAATATGCCACAAACTAAAGGGTATGGTGTCCACAAAAGGTCACATAAGGACGTTGATGGTACAAATTGATAAAGAGGAGGAAAGTAACAAGAGTAATTTCCAAGGGGAAAAGAAGTTAGATGATGAAGAAGCATTTAGATAGAAGGAAGAGAGCATAAAGCAATAAGGACGAGAGAATTCATAGATGAAGAAGAAATACACTTCAATTAGGCTTGTAAATCTTCAAATCTTCGGTAGAGTATACTTCTTCTAGGTAACACAATGATCCACCCTAAGACGGTAGATACAAACAAACATAACATCACTCAACACATTCAACAAACAAGTTAGAACCTAACAAACATCAAGTACACCAAAGACTACCACCTTAGGTCCTTAAGTCTACCCATCTCTCAGTTATTATTTCAAGGTCAAGTAGTTTAAGTTTAGGGTTCACGTGTGTGCGTCGGGAGCGATAAAGCTCTGATACCAACTGTGACAACCCTCGCTAACGCGGCAATAATAAACACACAAGCATGTGAATTATATTGCGGAAATAGGTAGTTTTTAAAAACTTTTATACATGCAATTTAAATAAAACGAGGAGTGTCAAAATATTACAACTAAGTGCGGAAAATAACAAAGAGACGGAGTCTCTCAAAATGTTAACAAAGAACAAGTGTTTAGCAAATAAGCTAAAATCGTCTAGAGGTTAATCTTCCAGGGACAACGCCCGCTATCTCACACCCGAACCCCAAAACATCATATCCAAAAAGGCATCCAAGCAAGCAACCTGTTCATTCATGAAAAACATGAACGCCACAGTCAGTGGGGAGTAACTCCGGGTTCTCCCAGCCATATCACCTTTAACTGACATATAAGGAAAAACAAAAGTAGAGCATGCATATATAAATATACATGTGAGTTACGATAAGAAAAGATAGGCAATACAAGATATAATTATAAGATCACATGGAAATCAAATCCGAAGCCATCATGTTATTCAAAGACTCGGGGAAGACACTCTTAGGCAATCGAAGACGCTCACTAGGGCTTGCATCTCACCGTTAGCGGTATAATATTGATAAGATTGAGACTCGACAGACAAACCAAGTCAAGTCATGCGATGATCACATAATATCCAACATATTATCATCCATTCACGAACCAAGACAATGACGGTGTCCAATCATGCAATGACCATGAATAATATCATGAAATCACGCATTCAAAGAACGACGACTCAAGACGACAACTCTCACGGTAAATGAAACGCACTAGCATCGTGTACATGGCAAGTATGATTAAAAGGCATCCACGGAATAAAGCATTTCCCGGAACGCATACACGATAAAGCATTTCGCGTATGTAGACTAATTTCCTCCTGGTAGGACGACGATAATAATACGTTCCTATTCTAAATCTGGCCAGACTCTCGGAATAAAGCATGTTCCGATTCGACACATGCGATAACGTTTCGCATCCAAGACTCGGTCTTAAAAAGAAAACGCCGAGTACCCAAATTCGGTAGAGCAATTCACGAAAGAGGCGGAAACACAGCTCAAGCCTCATAACAAGCGGTACGCTACATGCAAATAACACCACCTCGCAAGTATACAACATTTGACGGCCGGGTCGAACAACGCATAGCGTTCAACTCCCAACAACGTCGTCATATGCCCACTACACATGCAATTAAGCAGTAGAATACCTCTCCGTTCCGACATTCCAGCCTTACGAACGGGAAGGTAGCCAAGGGAATGAGAGTACAAAGCACAAGACAAAATAGTGCTCAAACCGTCACATTTGTAAAAACTGACTCAAACTGGGAACATACCAAAAACCGTCACAAAACATGAGAATAGGGAATCATATAAGTTCAAATATGATAAACATGAGTCAACACATGATACATAAGCATTAGAACAAGTTTATGAAGCATAATGAATAAAAACATAGATCCCTCTCCAACACAACAAGTTTGGAAACTAACTAAAACAAGGGTTCACTTCAAACGGTCATAACTAGAGTTCTACATATGGGAATGCAGAAATTCCAAGTGGAGGTGATAGCTTATCCTCTTACGGTTCCAACGAATGGTCACAAGCCCAAAAAAAGCAAGTAACGAAGGAGATATGAGAATTCTACCAAAAAGGGTCGGTGCTGTGAATTTACACGAGTCCACCCGAGAACCAACAACACCTTCCTATCATTTCCCATTTTTCATAATTCACATTCTATCCAACTCTCAACAATCAATATTCATCATCAACAATCATCAACTAACAACAATCATCATCAAAATCATAATTTCTAAGCTTTCTAATTGTATTCTAAATACAAATTCTAACATGGAAATCATGTAAAACACGTAAATGATATCGAGTAACCCTTCACCGTTACCTTTTTAGTACTCCGAATTATCAATCTTTAAGCAAGCCCAAGACACAACCGGATTCCTTGTTCCAAATCTTCAAAATTAACCCAAAACCTAACTTTTAACACTATATTGAGGTAGACCGAAATTCTGGAAAATTAGACTAAAAATAAAGTTTAAAGATCAGTATTTTATTTACATAGGAAGGAAGAGGGCGGAGAGAGGATTCCGGAACATCAAACGGAATTGAATTCGGATAAGAAATGAAGAAGTTATGCCCGTCTTAAGTTTAGATCTACAAAATGGGTTTTATAAAAAGTTGATGGAAATGAGGATTTTATGGTATGAAAATGAAGAGAAGGATGAGAGGAGAAGATTTATATAAAAATCGTCGAGTTTCGTTGAGAGACGGAGAAATGACTTCCGTCTTAAGGTTATAAGGTGATGGAGTTTTAATGGGGTTTTGGTGTTGGAAGAGGAGGTTGAGTTGTGAGGGAGTTAGGTTATGAGGGAGTATATGTAGGGTGAATAAGTGGAAAAGTCAACGAAAGTCAAAGACGGTTCCAAAGTCAAGAAAATTCAAAGACGACTTAAAATTCAAGAAAAGTCAAAGACGACTCAAAAGTCAACAAAAGTCAAAAACGACTCAAAAGTCAAGAAAAGTCAAACTCGACTCAAAAGTCAAGAAAAGTCAAACTCGACTCAAAAGTCAAGAAAAGTCAAACTTGACTCAAAAGTCAAGAAAAGTCAAACTCGCCTTAAGACTGGATTTTCATGAAATCTCACAGAAATTCCAAATACGAACTCGGAAATTCTAAATTCGACTCGGAACATAAAATTATAAATTAAAACTTAAATTTGCTGAAAAGATTTCGTAAAATATTTCTACTAGAAAAATAGGGTACATTTCCGGGTGTTACACTTTTTCTAGGACGGAAGTGTAAAGCGTCATCAGCAAATTAAAAGTTCAAACAAACAATGCTAAATTTAGTGTAGCATTAAATAATTAATATTCAGCAGAAAACTGTGGCCATTGAAATGCATTTTTCTGTTCCAAAGTTGATTAAAATTACATCCCTGTTTGTAGCAAAATAACAAACAATGGTAACATGGCGCTGCCTTAATGCAGAAACGGCTTTACTGTTACTATATGTCATCTATACTTCAAAACTCTTAACGACTACATAATTTAAGAGGTCACTTGTCAATTTTACAATTGTTATATTTCATACGCCGTATTATACATCTCATCTATATGGTATTAACAGTAATTATGTAAGACCAATCACCAAATTATTAAGATGCAATTATCATTCCATAAAATATATCCTTATAATAGAAAGCATTCCTACTAATAGAAAGCATTCCTACTAATACGAAATATCCATTAATCAATCGCAACCAAATCTCTTCCCTAAACCCTTCATTTTTAACCTAACTACAAATCCCTCTGATTTCCCATTTCCTCTCATTTTTTTGTTAGGGTTTTACTACAATCATCACCAGAATCATATTAAATTGAAAGAAAAGACGACACCTAGTCCGGCTAATTAACTCAAAATCGTATTAAATTGAAAGAAAAGACGAGAGTTTTATATTGTTAAAACTTACGGTGAGGGCGATTGTGGTAGACGACTTGTGCTGGTGACGGCGGATTGGGGTGGTCACGGGTGGTGACAGCAATTGTAGTGAAGGGGACGATAGTAGGCGCGCGATTGTTGTACGTGACAGCAAATTTTGGTGAGGGCGATTGTGGTAGACGACTTGTGGTGGTCGCGGGTGGTGAAGGGGAGGCCAGCGCTTGGTGGTGAAGGGGAGGTCGTCGCTTGGTGGTGAAGGGGATGGAAAGCGTGGGTGTGAGAACAAGGGTATTATGCGTGCGGTTGTTTGAGAAGTTAGGTTTTGCTTATTATTTGAGAAGTAGTGTACGTGTTATGCGTGACATTGGTTCACTAATTAACCGATGCAATATAAATTTTATCTGATTAAATTAACATCGGATTCAGCAAAACCGATGCAACACAAATCAATTAATATCGACTTCAAATAACCGATGTTAATGGTCGATGTAAATAATAATAAATAAATAAAAGTAACATCGGTTTCAGCAAAATCGATGAAACATAAATAAATTAATATCGGTTTTCAAATAGCCGATGTTAATGACCGATGTGAATAATAATAAAAAAAAAGTATATATCATTTTGTTTTTAAAACCGATGTCAATAACTAAGGTTAGGCTATTTACATCGCTTTTATTAAAAAGTGATGTTAATAAGGCGATGTCAATGGCACTTTTTCTACTAGTGTTTGAGCTAGAACTTGATTTAGTTGTACGAGTGGTTATTAATTTTGTAATCTGTAGGAAGGTACTAAAATTATTAATCGGGAAATAGTGGACGTAGGTTTCGATTTGTGAAACTGAAACCACTTCAAAATTCCGTGTGTCGTTTTTATTCTTTACATTGTTTTAGTATTTCGGATCAATAAACTCTTCGTAGTATCGAACCCTCGTGCTCTTGATTGCCTAACAGCTAGAGACTGATCCCCTTGTTGTTTTTGTGTCTACGTGTGAAATGGATTCCAAGCACTTAAAAGCTCATATCTTTTATGGGAAAAATTATAGTCTTCGGAAGAACATGATGACACACTATATTAAGAGACATGATTGGGACTGCTGGGAAGATCATCCAAAATCGACCGATTAAAATGATGGTTGCATGTGAAAATGGCACTACCGATGAGAAAGATGAGAAAAACTATATTGAGGCTGACTACTACAAGGCCTACAAAAAATTTTAAAGCCATGGCGTTATTACAAAACGGCAAGACAAGCAATGAGTTTGATCGATTCTCGTCTTGCACAACAGCCAAGGAAATATGGGATAGTATTGAACTTTGTAGATACCTCGAATCTGCACCTTCCGCCAACCGCCCAATGATGATTGGGCCACATGGTTGGTACAGCAAAACGTTGTATGGCAGTTCATAAGTCCGTCGTCAAGTGATAGCTCAAATAGTTGTGTTTACCCCTTGGTCGTCATATATGTGCCGATATGGACGTTTTGACAATCATTAGAGTTTATTTGGAGTCCGGGTCAAAACCGCTTCATTTTATGATAACCGACTTTTAAAACCGTGCCTGAACACTCGAAAATATTCCGGATATTTTAATATTTCAAAACTCATCCTTTTTGGTAAAATATATCCGTATTTTATTGAAGAGTATTCGAGATCTACCGCAATTCCTAAAATAAAACGCGGAAATTTTTTTTTTTTATGGTAGGAGACAACTCAGGAAGCAACGCACTCTCTTACTCAGCTCTGTTTTCCTAATTCCGGAATATTTTATAGATTTCTTATTCCAAAACTTTTAGGATTTCTCCCTATAAAAGGAGAGGTTCGTGCTCACTTTCAAGGCACGCGAGTGTTCCGCTCCTTCTTTCTCTCTCTTAGCATTCTAGACCTTGCTCTATGCTTATTGGCAACTATGTGCTTGATCAATCGACCACATAAGCTCAGATCCTTATGGGTACCTGTCTCGTTTTCCATTGACTTACCAATTTGACCAACTCAACAATAATCAACTTTAATCAATCATTTTCCTCTTACGAGGGCACTTTCATTACATCGAGTCGAGCTATCGCTAAAAGACAACTTACTTAACTCGTTTCGTCAAACATGTAAGTCTGAGGGTGTAATAATCCCGTATTGTATTTTATCTTTTGTATTGTATATATTATTTAAGATTCATGTCGGATTCATGTTAAAACCATTTTTAAACCTTTTATTATTAGTCTTTCATAAAAAACCTTTTAACATTACTTCATATTTATTTATCTACTTCTTGATTTAGATCCCTAATAGTCAATATTAGTGGGTTTTTGTCGTCTTTAATACGAGATCATGTCTCAGAAGGTTAGATTCGTTCATATCTAGTCCTTAGATCCGTCGTTGATATAGTTTAGAATAGGTAAAATCTATTAAAACA
Source organism: Heliosperma pusillum (assembly GCA_022085475.1). Classification (NCBI taxonomy): domain Eukaryota; kingdom Viridiplantae; phylum Streptophyta; class Magnoliopsida; order Caryophyllales; family Caryophyllaceae; genus Heliosperma; species Heliosperma pusillum. The sequence goes on along the minus strand of JAIUZE010075105.1, from coordinate 37,660 downwards.
ATTCAATCCGACTCGTAGATGAATAATAAACCGTAAGCATACAAACGAACCTTAAATAATCGCGATTCTAGCTTCACAGCCAAAACCTAGCTGAAGAACATACGCAGGAAAGGGTGCGCCTATTCCAAAGGACGCACCACCTTTTGCGCCTAATCTGGGTTGTGTTCTGTCTCTGAACTTCCTGGTTCGCTTCGACGTAGTTTAATTCGTTAAATAAATCGACAATTAATTGTATTATCGCTGCTAATCTGATTCGTTTAACTTTATTATTAAGTTTTCCTAATTATTTCCTTTTCTTCAAATCTTTCAAACATATTTTCGACATAGATCCCTTGAATCCGTTGTAATTTTTATTCTTTTGTAATTTTAATTCACTTGTCAATTTAATCTAAACCTTACTTTGACCTAATTGATTGCTAAAATACATGTCAACCGACAAGTTAAGTTCACATGTTAGGATCAAAACTTGGATGTTGCATAGCATGCATATAACCAACAACAGATCAATAACAAAAGAGTTTCCCTAATCATTAGTAGAGGCCGCTATCGAGGCATGTGGGTTTTGGTGTTCGATTAAAGAACTTTCTAATACGTACCCTTACCCCTTACTCCAGATTTTCATGAGTACCTATGTTCATTGGCATCCACGAGAGTCATTCTAGACATAGAATGTTAAGGGTAAACGAGTTCTTGGTGTTCATGTCATTACTTTGTGCCTTGACATGAAGTATTCGAATGGTTCCAACTTCCTACAAAAGTTGGTGGCGACTCCACAAATGCGTATTTCTACGCTTGTCCCTCGTTTCTCCATCAGTGGTTCCCTCGTGTATCACTGTTTGGAAAGGATCGCGAATCCGTGTATCACAGTTTGGCGACTCTGCTGGGGATTATACACTCACGTGTTACCCAGGGTGGAACTTCAACATGGTTAAGGAATAGTATGTATGAGACAGTAGTCAGTTTTCATTACTCGGCCCTCCTAGGTCATTTTATTCGGCCTTCCTAGGCCTAACCCAACCCTTTCGACCAATCCTCATGTCCGGATGGTCAAAGTTCTTATTTGGATCTATGGATAGACAGCGATTGGCGTCAACCATATTGCGGTGTGTACTCATGTTAACACCAAGGGCTTTCACTACTCGAGGAAATGGGCTGGGAACCGACCTTACTCATGTTTGGCACGGACCCCTCCACTGACCTTGGGTTTGATTGCTTGGTATGGCAACCTACCCTTGTAAGACAAATCCCTTTTAAATGCACTCAGCATACCGTTATTCTGCCTTTTTAAATATGTATAGCCCTTGCATGATTACCGTTTTTGTCAATAAACCACGACAAAATTATCAATATCAAAATCCCTTTTAAAAATGTAAAACATTTTCAAAGGTGATCAAAAGTAGCGCGAAATGAGTCGAAACTCTGTCCTTGTGTCTAGTCAAAATCATTTCTCCACTCCTAAAACCACACTACGGTTGTCTAGGACAAGCATTTTAAAAACTAGTCATTTTCAATACTCCCTGAGCATAGCGGCACGCTCCCACTCCACAAGTCGAGTCATTACTCCTGATGCAGGAGAAGTACTCGACAATGAAAAGGAGGTCCTCAACAGCCATAACGCAACTCACATCGTAAGTGGTTTCAAGTTTGGCTCGAGTTTTGTGACGATGTTGAAATGAGACATTGGAGAAGCATGTAATGGTCATGTTGTTGTTGCTTTGCTGTCCGTGTAGGTCTCTTGAGGACCGTGCAAGCCTAGTCCAGCAGCTCACATATTTTTCAATCTTCCCCTTTTAACAAAACAAGCTCTATTGGACTTAAAGGCTCTTTTGATTCCTCCCTTGTGCTATCTCAGAAAATGCAGCTGGTCCAACTCTTTTCTCAATAAATCAAGAGCTAGGAGGAATGTCTAGTACCTTGGCTTATATTTAGACATTAATGTTTCAGATTGGGTAAGATAAAGTAGATGATTTTGTATGTTCTTTGGTCTATATAAACCAAAGCAATCCATGTAAACAAATAAGTTTATGAATCCAAAAATATGAGAGTTTACATTATTGTGAGCTTGCTTCTTTGTTCTTGTGAGACCAAAGAAATAAGACAGCCTTGCGAGGTTGCCTTCGAGTGTTTCAAGCTCGTACCTTGCGAGGCGAAGAGCGAGATTCACCAATTTCTATCTTTAATTTCAGTTCTTATAACTATAAAAATACTACAACAAAACAGTATAATTTCGTTGCAAATATAAAACTTGTCATTACAGTACAAGAACGAACAGTCCGTTGAACTATTCAGTCTAAATCGACTAAGTTCTACATCAAGTGGTTATCAGAGCAAGATTTTTGATATATTCTCTAATAAATCAGTCTTGGGAAGTCATAGCCATGGAATATGAATCCGGGAGCAGTGAGGATACATGAAAGCCATGGATGAAAGATGGACTTAAAGCAGAGATTGGGCAGATTTCCAACGTGTTGAAGAGCATAGATGCATCTCTTGATAAGCAAAAGAAAAAAGACGGGAATGTGGTTAAAATCGGTGGTGACTCTGAGGAGGAGGACTGCCCAAGGAACAATAGAAAGAGCAAGAATCACGATGATGGAGGTTTTAAGCTCGACATACCCGAGTTTAATGGGGATCTAGATGCTGAAGAGTTTCTAGATTGGGTTCGTCAAGTAGAAAGGATTTTCGAGTATAAAGACTACGACGAACATAAGAAGTTCAAGATTGCTACTCTGAAATTAACTAAATATGCATCCTTATGGTACGAAAACTTGAAGATCGAGACAAGAAAAGCAACATTGAAACTTGGGATACATTAAAGAAGCATTTTATGAAGAGGTTTCTTCCTATAGACTATGAGCAAGATCAGTACCTAAGATTGACATCTTTAGCTCAAGAAGGTTCGAGTGTGACTGATTATGTGAAAGAGTTCAAAACGTTGAGCATAGTATTTGACTTCGAAGAGAAATAGGAATTGAGGACAGCCCATTTCATACGAGGCCTCAATCCTACTCTTCAACAACGAGTAGAAATCCAGAATTATGAGGGCTTTGACGATGTTTGTCGATTGGCTCTTAAATTCGAAAAGCAAGACAAGGGCAGGAGGGCATTTGGCCATGACTATGCAAAGGGTTCGAGAGCTTATTCGAAACATACAGTCAGAATACTGAGCGACAAGGAGAGACGGAAGGAGGATCTGAAAGACAAAGGCAAAGGGCCAATGGTTGAGACAAAGTATGTGAGGTTGAGACGGTGTTTCAAATGCCAAGGATACGGACACATTGCCAATGAGTGTCCACAAAAGCGAGCTATAACGGTTACAGAGTTGAGTGACTTGATTCCAAATTTCGTATTTCCAGCCCTTGAGCCGAGTTCAGTTTCACAAGCAGAGGATGATAGTGATGAAGAAGTACATATTGTGGATCCTTATAGTGATGAAGAGAAGGAGGTGTTGGTGGTTCGGAGCCTACACACCGAGGCTGCCCACATTGAGAAGTAGCAAAGGTAGCGATTGTTTCACTCTTGTTGCAAGGTAAACAATCAACTCTGCAATCTTATTGTTGTTAGCGGTTCTTGCACTAATGTCGTATCTAGGGAACTTGTTGATAATTTGAAATTACCTACTAATAGTCACCCTAAACCATATAAATTGCTTTGTCTTGATTGGAATAATGAGATATTTGTTAAGCAACATGCCTTAGTTTCTTTAAAATTAGGACCTGTTGGAGCTAGTGTCCTCCACAGTTAGTGCAATAACATAAATAAATCTCTGTAGGTTCACAGGGTATACTTTGTATAATAATCAGTTGATTAACGTTTATCAATAACGGTTGGCTTGCTAGATAAGTTTGACGTTATTGTCATACAGATGGCGTTGATCAACTGGTCCCTAAAAGTCACACCTAAAGGATGTGTTTGAGAGATGTGCTTATTTCAGAAAATAATCATATTGATGACCTATTATATGACTAAAAGGTTAGTCAATGTAATGATGAGATGATTATTTGATAACGATTAAATAATATTAGCTGAGACGAATTAACTGTAATTCGTAAATTGAATATAAAATGTTATATTTAATTGTTGTATATAATGTAAGCTAATTAAACATAAACCGTTATAATTGTCAAATTATAAATATACGGATATTTATAATTAATGATGTATTATAATGTCGGTCCATGTAAAACGACGATAATAATATATTACATTATATTGGAAGCTAAAATGACCAAAAACGAAAGTATCCAGATACACTCGGTTTTTAGTCAATGGGTAGTTATTTTGAGGAGACAAAATCTCCCCATATAAAACCCTAAGGAGCCGTGAGATGCAAAAGAGAAGGAAGAAAAATTCTAACCTAATTGATTTGACTTGAGCCTCCATCTATCAGATTCACACATCACAAAAAGAAAAAGTTAACAGTAACTTTTCACAAAAACACAAAACCTCCTTCTCATTTGTGAGATCGTGTAAGAGGTTCTCTTTCTAGCAAAAGAAAATGGTATTTCTCGGAGCATCTTGGGTGCAATGATTAGGAGGATATCTACCTTGATATCTCTGTTCTTTACGCCTATTGCTAGGACCGGAGGTTGATTTCTATATCTTTTTCTTTGTTTTCGTTTATGACTCGATAATCAAATTATTACTTTTCGTTATAATCCTATAATAATTGTATTGTGGTAATACCGATTTCCCACAGGACCATATGAAGATGAAATATTATGTGATGTAATCCCAATGAATGCTTGTCATGTATTGTTGGGGAGGCCATGGCAATTTGATCGAAGGGTTGAACACGATGGTCGGAGAAATGTTTATGTTGTGTCCAAAGGGAAGGCTAAATATCATCTTAAAACCTTATCACCGAGTAAACAAAAGGGAAGGCTGAGGGAGTTTTGATGAGAGGGGAACCGACATACTTGTTGGTTGTGCGTGAAGTGGGGTGTGAATAAAGCAACACGACACTTGTTCAAGAGTTGTTAGAGGAGTTTAGGGATGTGTTTCCCGATGAGCTACCTGTTGGGTTACCAGAAAATATGGGGATTGAGCACATGATCGATTTAGTTCCAAGTGCGGCATTACCTAACAAACCAGCCTATAGGTGTAATCCCGGGGAAGCTAAAGAATTGCAAAGGCAAGTGCAAGAGTTGATAGACCGAGGGTATGTAAAGGAGTGTTTGAGTACATGTGCGGTACCAGCTCTATTAGTACCGAAAAAGGAGGGGACTTGGCGAATGTGCCTTGATAGTAGAGCGGTAAATAATATTACCATCAAATATCGCTTTCCTATGCCTAGACTTGACGATATGCTCGATGAACTTTCTGGTTCATTCATGTTCTCAAAACTAGATTTAAGGAGTGGTTATCATCAAATGAGAATTCGAGAAGGAGATGAATGGAAGACCGCATTCAAAACAAAGCAAGGGTTGTATGAATGGCTCGTAATGCCGTTTGGGCTGTGTAACGCACCTAGTTCGTTTATGAGGCTAATGAATGGCTCGTAATGCCGTTTGGACTGTGTAACAAATTTGTGGTTGTATATCTCAATGATATTCTGATTTATAGAAAGAATGAAGAGGAACACAAGCAACATCTCAGGTTAGTGTTCGAAATAATGAGAAAACAGAAACTATTTGGCAAGCTTGAGAAGTGTATGTTCATTGTACCGAGTGTGGTGTTTCTTGGGTATATTGTTTGTAAATATGGTGTGCGTATGGATCCGTCTAAAGTCGATGTAATTCAGGTCTGACCAGTACCTAAATCAACAACCGAGGTTCGAAGTTTCCATGGGTTAGCATCCTTCTATATGCGATTCATTCAAGGGTTAGTTCGATCATTGCCCAAATTACAGAACTAACCAAGAAAGGGGAGTTCGTGTGGACTTCTAGTGCCCAAAAGGCATTCGAAGAAGTGAAGTGTAAGTAATGTTACGGACCTATTTTAGCGCTCCCAAATTTCGACAAACTGTTTGAAGTCGAATGCGATGCAAGTGCTGTCGGTATTGGTTCTATGTTGGTCCAAGAGAAGCGGCCCATTACGTACTTCAGCGAGAAACTAGATGGTGCAAGATTGAAATATTCGACTTATGACAAAGAGTTTTATGCCGTTGTGAGGGCATATGAGCATTGGAGTCATTACTTGCGCCCGAAACCATTCGTGTTACATTCCGAAGCTTTTAAACATATTCATGGGGAACAGAAATCGAATCCAAGACATTCCAAAGGGGTCGAGTTCTTACAATAATTTACATTCTCATCAAAGTATAAAACGAGGAGTTCAAATATTGTAGCTGATGCACTTTCTCGGAGGCATTGCTTGTTTATTGAGCTTGATGCGAGATTGTTGGGACTATAACAGATTAAGGAGTTGTACAAGTCTGATACAAAATTTCCTAAAGAAATAATTGAGCCTACTGGAGTTTATACCTTGCAAGATGGGTTTTTATTCAAAGGAAATCGAGTTTGCATTCCCCAAAGTTCGATTCAAGAGTTGCTAATTCGTGAATCTCATGGAGGAGCGATAACTGGTCATTTCGGTTCTAACAAGACTTACGATATTGTAAGTGAGCATTTTTATTGGCCAAAGATGATTAAATATGTCCAAGAAATCGTGGTTAAGTGTGTTATGTGTCAAAAGGCGAAGAGTTCATTTTCTAAGGGGCTGTATACGCCATTACCAGTTCCGAAACAGCCTTGGAGCGAAGTGAGTATGGACTTTATACTCGGGTTACCTAGAATTCAGCGTCGTAAAGACTCGATAATGGTTGTTGTTGATCGGTTTTCAAATATGGCTCATTTCATTCCTTGTCACAAGACCGATGATGCCACGAATGTTGCTGATTTGTACTATAAGGAAGGGGTTCCTTTACATGGGATACCTCTTACCATTGTATCGGATCGAGATGTGAAGTTTCTTAGTTATTTTTGGAAGACCTCTTACCCTTGGAAGTTTGTTGAGGGGACTAGTAAGCAAGAGCACAAAGGATTGGGATGTTAAACTTGTACATGCCGAGTTTGCTTACAATCAAACTCCATCTGTTACTACTGGTGGAGCTCCATTCGAAATTGTGGCAAATTTCTGGATGACGACATATTGAGGCAAATTTCTCAAAAAGAAGGGGAGAATGATGCATGAGCAGTACTCGACAATGTAATGGAGGTCCTCATCAGCCATAACGCAACTCACATCGTGAGTGGTTTCAAGTTTGGCTCAAGTTTTGTGACGATGTTGAAATGAGACATTGGAGAAGCAGGTAATGGTCATGTTGCTGTTGCTTTGCTGTCCATGTAGGTCTCTTGAGGACCGTGCAAGCCTAGTCCAGCAGCTCACATATTTTTCAATCTTCCCCTTTTGGCAAAACAAGCTCTATTGGACTTAAGGGCTCTTTTGATTCCTCCCTTTTTGTGCTATCTTAGAAAATGCAGCTGGTACAACTCTTTTCTCAATAAATCAAGAGCTAGGAGGAATGTTTAGTACCTAGAGTTATGTTTAGACCTTAATGTTTCAGATTGTGTAAGATAAAGTAGATGCTTTTGTATGTTCTTTGGTCTATATAAACCAAAGCAACCCAAGTAAACAAATCAGTTTATTAATCCAAAAATCTGAGAGTTTACATTATTGTGAGCATGTTTCTTTGTTGTTGTGAGACCAAATAAATAAGACAGCCTTGCGAGGTTGCCTTCGAGTGTTTCAAGCTCGTACCTTGCGAGGCAGAGAGTGAGATTCACACATTTCTATCTTAAATTTCAGTTCTTATTATTGTAAAAATACTTCAACATAACAGTATAATTTCGTTGCAAATATAAAACTTTTCATTACAGTACTAGAACGAACAGTCTTTTGAATTGTTCAGTCTAAATCGACTAAGTTTCGACAGATTTGACCTCATCGGGTTTGTTGGTGGAGCCATAAGAACGACTCGTTGAGCCTTGATACCCACGACCTACCGTTTTCGACAAGAGTCCTTTTCAGATATCATCTTCACTTCTTGTTTCCAGTACAGTCAAGTCTTTGGAAGACCTTATATTTTGGTATCTTAGATGGTTTGCATAATCGGGTTTTAGGATGTTCGAGAATTTCTCTATGAGAGTAGCTTCATGTGGACGTTAAACAGACTCCAATAAGAATGAAAGTCAGAGTCGAAGTCTGAGTTTGAAGTCTCTAGAGAGTCTTCTCCTGCTGTCACCCCATTCCTCTATTTTTCCTTGCTTAATGTCAAATAGTAACATAACTTGGGGTATGTCACATCAGCTGTTTGTATTCACTATTTTAACATTCATTAATAAATAGGACCATCCTAGTCCTCTTTGAGTTACAAATTAGCACATGAACGTTTTGTTAGTCACTTGTTCTACCTTTTACCCTTAACTAGTGGAATAGACTTGAAATACTTTAGGTCCTGTCTCTTTAGTGTAGATCACTCGGCCTCTTAGAATAAGCCTTAACGAGGGCGTGCATTTACCACCTTGTCCACATCTTGTGGTGTGAAAATTCCTTGATCGTCGTGTCTCTAGGTGACCTTTAGGTTTGGAGACCCCATCTTTCTACCCGATTCGTCAGATCCTATATGACTACCATAAATTGCATCCTATGCCAAACATTTTGATACCCCCACCGGATGATCAAAACAATTTTTAGTGCAATCGTGCCTAAACTCTTACAAATACAAAAAAAAAATCCCAACAACCCCAAATCAAAAGTCTCAAAGACTCAAAATCCACGAGACAGAGACAAAGACAAAGAAAAGTTGAACAAATCCAAACACACAAAAATAACTTTCGAACAACGACTTCCACACAAAAACAGTTCAAAAAAACACACGGTCCAACAACGACTTCAAGCCAAAAACAGTCCAACGACGACTTTAAACCCCAAAAACAGCCCAACAAAAGTCTCAAGCATTTTCAAAAATGCACAAGAAAAAAAAAATCTCTCCAATCTCAAACAAAAAAAAATCTCTCAAGTAGTCATCTTTTCATAAATTTCAGACGAATCGACCCACAATTACATTTTCTCCAGGCCTTTTGCGACGATCCTTTCATTCAACTAGGTGAGTGAGAGAAATAACAGAGATCTCCAGCGTCTTCTAACACCATAGAACTGAAAGTCCATAGACCTTAATTAGACTCCTCTAATTAGTTGCTAAATTACTTGTTAATTTAGTATTTAAATGATCTATGTAACATGCATGCAAATATAAAGACATTTATATAAGAGAAGAAATTTCCTCACATTGATATGGAAAATATAAGGGCACAACAAGAACTCCTTCTTATTGTTCTTGAGCTACAAATATGGATGAACACAAGTAATCTCCAAAGTAGAAGATCTCCTCTAAGTTGCACCAAGATGAACCCAAATAATCTACCCTTATTATTAACTAGATAATAAGATAGATATTATACTACTCATATTAGAATATATTACTACACTAGTAATACTTAGGAAATATTAGTATATGAGAGTTTTTTAGTGAGAGGAAGGATTTTAGAGAGAAGTGTAAAATTGCACAAAATGAAGTGGTAGAAAAATGAACAACAATTGTTCATTATATAGACCATTTGGCCAGACCACCTTGTCCAAAAATGGACTCTTATTTTGTTTAATTTGATCACATGCATTAGAGTGGAGTGTTGTAGTATAAGTGATGATTATTTCTACTTGAAATGTCACTTTCAATTTGTGACTAAAGAGTGTAAATAAGAACAACAATCATCACCATGTAACTAGCAACATAACCGGCCATTATGGCCTAGTTTGGTCCATTTTGATTTTTGATATTTGTCTCACAAATACTATTGATCATATGGTTAATTATCTTGTATAATTAAGTGTTAATTTGATCATATAACAATTATATGACTCAATTAAATAAATAATATGTACTTAACATTTTAAGTAATATTTTACCATTATATCAATATATAATGGGTCCCACAATGCTTAGTTAATTTATTTTACAACTCCTTGTAAATATAATTAACTAATTACCTCTATCTCAAAACCTCAACTAATTTAGTAATTTAACGATTAATTACTAAGTTAAATCTTATTTAATCGTATTAAAATAAGATATAAATTTATTAGTCAATTATCGCATAATTGAAAAATAAGTTTAATCGAATTTGAGTTCTTAACTCAATTTCTAACAATTAACTCTCGTACATATCGAATATATGTAATGTACTAATTAACTGTATCGTATACAAATAATTAGTTACTATTTGGATTTCATCCTTTAGGTGTGACCGAAAGGGATCAGTTGATCACCGCCGTCAAACGACAATAACGTCAAACTCTAGTCAGCCAACCGTTATTGATTTACGTTAATCAACTGACTAATCATATATATAGTCAATAAATATCCCAATTATATTCCTTAATAAGATTTATTATGTGGCGCACTATTCTGGAGGACACCTACTCCAACAATCTCCCACTTGTCTGACACAAGTGTGCGTCACCGATTCTCTTGTCTCTTTATCACATCTCCCACTCAACGCAAGGTGTCTTTCAGGTCGCACTTGCGATTGACAATATCTAGGGTGGTTTTCTCGATAGGGAGAGTAACTGTCTGACCGGAAAATCTACCATAGATCTCTTTCCGAGCGTGGCCACGCATTTACAGTAACTTCTCCTCGAGTGGCCTAAAGATGTTTTTACCCAACGTGGGTGGACAATTCCTGTTGATCCATCTACTCTGTATGATGCAGATCACCATGATCCAGAAGAAGTCCATCGGCCTCCTTTTACGGCACGACCTAGAACATCAACCAAAACCAATCGGAAACTGCACCGACTCAGATAGACGGTCGCCAGTCAAAAGAATCGACTTATAGGAATAAGATAGAAGACCCTGCCACGACCAGGCATCAATTAATTGATTTAAGGGTCTCTACAATGTCACTGTCCGACAGAGTGTCATACAGTCTGTCTATGTAAATGACCAGTCATCTCCATGACCCCATGGTGCTGAACCAACCATCGATCGACTTACAATCTAGTCATTTCGAGACGTCACCTCATTGAGTGACTAGGGACAAAATACTAAGTTCGTCCTATTCACTTGAATAGGGTCCAACAATCTATTCGGATAAACAAAGTATTAAATTTAGTCAAACTAAATAAAAGAGTTTAAAATAAAACTCGAACAATGAATGCCATTATCATATATGAAATAATTAATACAACATTCAATTATTACATATTACATAATCTAAAGGAATTCTGGCACACGTCTCAATCCCATTGTGACGACATGACCATCATGCTTAGCCTTTGATAAAGGCTTAGTTAAAGGATCAGCAATGTTGTCATATGTCCCAACCTTACAAATGTCAAATTCCTTTCTGTCCACGTAATCTCTAATTACATGATATTTCCTAAGTACATGTCTAGACTTGTTACTAGACTTGGGCTCTTTTGCCTTAAAAATAGCCCCACTGTTATCACAATAAGTTGTGATAGGATCTTTGGCAGTAGGGACTACTGTTAGTCCTTCCAAAAATTGCCGAATCCACACAGCATCCTTTGCAGCTTCAGACGCTGCAAGGTACTCTGCTTCTGTTGTAGAATCTGATGTAACGCTTTGCTTGAAACTCTTCCAGCAAACAGCTTCTCCATTCATCATATAAACGTAGCCGGATTGGGATTTCATATCATCCCTATCTGTTTGGAAACTGGCATCTGTGTAACCCTTTACACGTAACTCAGTCTCGCCTCCAAACACTAAGAACGAATCCTTGGTCCTTCTTAAGTACTTAAGGATGTTCTTTACGGCTATCCAGTGACTCTCACCTGGATTTGCTTGGTAACGACTTGTCATGCTCAAAGCATATGCAACGTCGGGACGAGTGCACATCATAGCATACATGATTGATCCAACAGCTGATGCGTAAGGGATCAATTTCATGCGTTCAATCTCCTCGGGTTTCGTAGGGCACTCTGACTTGCTCAAGGTGATCCCACTTCCCATAGGAAGAAAGCCTCTCTTAGAGTCTTTCATGTTGAACCGATCAAGAATCTTATCAATATAAGTCTCTTGACTTAATGTTAGTATCCTTTTAGATCTATCCCTATAGATCCGGATACCTAAGATGCGCTGGGCCTCTCCTAAGTCTTTCATTTGGAAATGTATTCCTAGCCACTCTTTTACAGAAGTGAGCATTGGAATATCATTCCCAATGAGTAATATGTCATCTACATACAAGACTAGAAAAGTTACTTTACTCCACTAAACTTCATGTATAAACACGGTTCCTCGACGCTTCGAGTGAAACCATTTTGTTTAATTACATGATCGAAACGATGATTCCAACTCCTGGATGCTTTCTTAAGACTATAGATGGATCTCTTAAGTTTGCATACCTTCTTAGGGTTTGATGAATCCACAAAACCTTCAGGTTGTGTCATGTACACTTCCTCTTCTAGAATCCCATTCAAGAAGGGGGTTTTGACATCCATTTGCCAAATCTCATAATTATGAAATGCGGCAACCGCTAAGATAATCCTTATGGATCGAAGCATGGCGACTGGGGCGAAGGTTTCGTCATAGTGAAGACCATGAACTTGGGTGAAACCTTTTGCCACCAATCTAGCTTTATAAACATCATTATGTTTGTCTATGCCACTTTTGATCTTATAGATCCACTTACACTGAAGAGGTCGTACCTCCTTAGGTAAATCAACCAAGTCCCATACTTGATTGTCGTACATAGAATCCATTTCGGATTGCATGGCTCCTAGCCATAGCTTTGAGTCGGGACTAGAAATGGCTGCTTTGTAGGTAGTAGGTTCGTTACTTTCAAAAAGTAACACATTATAGTCATCACCTTCCTCTATAATACCAAGGTATCTATCAGGTGGATGACTAATTCTGCTTGACCTCCTAGGTTCCGAAGGAATAATGACCGTACCAGACGAAGAGGGAACGTTTTCCTCGTCATCCTTTTCGGTTTGTGGCTCTTGGACTTCATCAAGTTCAAATTTTCTCCCACTCTGTCTTTTAGAAATAAAATCATTTTCTAAAAAGACTGCATCACGAGACACAAACACTTTGTCCTCGTGTTTATTGTAGAAGTAATAAGCACGTGATTCCTTTGGATATCCTACAAAAAGACATTTGTCAGATTTGGGTGCGAGTTTATCGTCAGACTTATTCTTAACAAAAGCCTCGCATCCCCAAATTCTCATAAATGACAAATAAGGGACTTTTCCTGTCCATATCTCATATGGAGTCTTGTTTGCCGCTTTAGTCGGGCTTCGATTTAGTGAAAATATTGCAGATAAGATAGCAAAACCCCAAAAATAATCAGGAAGCTCTGTTAGACTCATCATAGATCGAACCATATCTAATAAATTTCGATTTCTCCTTTCGGATACACCGTTTAATTGAGGTGTTCCAGGAGGAGTCCATTGTGATACTATACCACAATCTTTTAGGTGTGAATCAAATTCATTGTTCAAGTATTCACCACCACGATCGGATCGTAGGGTTTTAATCTTTTTATTTAATTGGTTTTCTACTTCATTTTGAAATTCTTTGAATTTTTCAAAAGCATCACTTTTATGCCTCATCAAGTAGACATATCCATATCTACTCAAGTCATCGGTAAAAGTAATGAAGTAGTGATAACCACCTCTAGCTCGGATAGTCATTGGACCGCATACATCCGTATGTATAAGTCCTAATACTTCACTTGCTCGTGTCCCTTTTCCCGTAAAAGGAGCACGAGTCATCTTGCCTAGAAGACAAGATTCGCATACGCCATAAGATTCGTAATCGAATGGTTTGAGTACTTTAGATGAAACAAGTCTCTTTATGCGTCGTTCGTTTATGTGCCCTAAACGACAATGCCAAAGGTATGATTGATTAGGTTCACCTGTTTTGAGCTTCTTGTTTTCTACATGATAGACCTCTTTTGCAATATCTAGAACATAAATACCTCCAATAGAAATGGCCTCGCCATAAACCATTTCATTAAAAGCAAAAGTACAACAGTTGTTCTTAATGCAAAAAGAAAATCCTTCCATGTCTAACACGGAAATGGAGATAATGTTCTTGGTAAGAGTTGGTACATAATAGCAATTATTTAAATACAACTCTAAACCATTAGGCAAAAGAAGAACGTAGGTGCCCACGGAAACTGCGGCTACCTTAGCTCCATTTCCCATGCGTAGGTCCACGTCACCCTTGGCTAGTGCTTGCACGTCCCTCAGCCCCTGTACATGATTACAAAGGTGAGAACCACAACCGGTATCAAATACCCAAGAAGAGGTACTAGCAAAGTTAATATCTATCATATAGAGTGATGAAAGAATTTTACCTGACGTTGTCACACAACCGTCTTTCTTGTCTTTCAAGTACTTGGGGCAATTGCGTTTCCAATGCCCTTTGCCATTACAATAATAGCAATCTGCCTCCGCGTGTTTGTTGACCTTGGGCTTGGCCTTATAAAAGACCTTGCCCTTTCCCTTGCCGGATTTCTTGAAAAGAGTCTTACCCTTTCCCTTGTCCTTCCTTACCCCAAGGTTCATGTTCTTCATTTTCATGGAAAGAACATCCTTGGGTTCACTCCCACTAGCCTCCATGTCCCTCTCAGCTTTGGTGAGGAGTGCATGGAGTTCATGGAAACTCTTGTCCATGCCATTCATGTTATAGTTCACCCTAAATTGGGTGAACTTAGGTGAGAGTGAATGAAGGATCTTACCCACCACCAAATTCTTCGGAATTTTGCACCCTATACGCTCTAAGGTGTCCGCGTGCTCAACCATTTTGAGCACGTGTGGGCCAACTTTTTGGCCCCTTTGAAGCTTAGTGTCAAAGAATTTCGTAATCGCCTCATATTGGACAATTTGAGGGGCTTGCGAAAACATCGAAGTGATCCTCGTGAATATCGTATATGCATTGAGAGAAATCAATTGGAGTTTGAGTTTGGGTGAGATTGACCAAATCAAGACATTCTTGACGTCATTAGCAACCTTCAAATAAAGGTCATACTCGGCCCGAACCACCGCGGACGATCTAGGCGCGGGTTCGGTGGGGCGCTCTTCGACCAAGTAGCGAAGCACGTTATCGGATAACGCGGCGCTAGTGATCGTTGATTCCCATTCAACGAAGTTACTTCCGTCATCCTTAAGGACACACTTGTCCATGACGGACCTCAACCATGAGTCCTTACCCAAGGTTGCAACGTTTGATGATGTCAACATTATGCGAATATGGTAACTACAACAAAAAGAAATATATAAAAATTCATTGTTAATTTACTTGGAAAACATTTTAACAAGTTAAGCATTCATATAATGACCTCTCACTAAATTATATAAATGATTCCAAGACCCATCTATAAATAAAAATAGTCATCGCATGCTACTTTTATCTAGAAATGGTAAGTCGTTACTTGACTAATTCTACCTTTAGAACTCTTGGTTGACGGATTTCAACTAAATCCATCTCCTAGTCCCAAGATAACGCTTATCTCATTGAGTCCAATCCAATTTTAGCTTGTGATCGTATCACCTTACTTACCCCCGACGTAAAAATGGACGCCCCGAGCGTGGTAGCCAGCCCTCATGAACAACGGGTTCATAGTGTTATTAATTGGTAAAGCTAATCTCAATTTTTAAACATGTGAAGAGATCTTGTCAATTCTTATTAATTCCTTATAAGTGAACTAGTCTGTGAATTGTGAATAACGTTGAATTGACAATAACGGTAAATAAAATGCATGTGTTGACATTTTTGCATGAGCGGAAATAAAGCACAGCAAATTCAAGCAACAATAAACCTAGTAATGGCCACCTGGCTAATCAAAATTTAACTAATAGTTACAAATTGGAATCACTCCTTGGTCTTGCCTCTTTCACTTGGAACACCTTCCAAAAAATGGCAACCGTCTTGAGGGAGTCACCATCACCGGTCTTCATAAAAATAATTACAAATATACAAATATACAAATTTCTATGATACATTTGTTCTATAAAATAAAATTATAAATTATTACAAACCGGCGATACGAGATCGCAATAAAAAATTACAACCAAACCGTTATTCCCTTACATTACGGGTAATAACGATTAAAAAATAACTAGGTCATACTAGGTACAAAATTTGCATAAATTATTAAATAAATGACATTCATTCATTCAACCATAAATAAAATAAATTGCTGCAAAATTCATGACAAAATCTTCCTAAATTCATTCATGCTCATTGTAGCTCGATTTTTCCGGGATTTATTGATTTTTAACCATTAAAAATCACTATCAACATTTAAATCTCATTTAAATTCAAACTAATTAACTAAACTGTTTTAGAACTCAAAATTAGTCACTACTAATTTTGTTGGTCATTAATTAGATCGATTTGATTTCATTTGCTAAATATTCCGGTTTAATCATAACAATTATGAAATAAAACCAAAATAAAATATAAACATCATAAAATTTGAAACCAAAAATTTTGTACATTCTGGAACAATTCCAGGAACTATAAAAATAAAAATATTTGCTCAAAAAATTTAAATTAATTTTATGAACAAATAGCTTTGTATTTAATGGTTTTATCAAATAAAAACATTAGATATAGTAAAACAGTGAAAAAAATTATGAAATTTCACCAATAGTATCAAAATCAGAATTTAAAATGTACAAAAAATTTTCAAGACCATAAATGGACGTTTCAATTTTATGAACATTATAATCTCATATTATCGACTTTTATCGTATAAAAATCAATGAACATGCAATACATAAGTAAAATTCACGAAATTTTACATACAATATGTAAGAATGCATGTGAGATTATATTAAAATTTCATGGCCAGAATCAACATGAAACTATTTTTAGTTAACTTTTAACTCATAAAATGCATGTTAACTCGGTTTAAACGCCAAAAATCAAAATAAATAGCAAATTAATCCCTAAAATCACGAAATTTAACCACAAACATTTTGAGGTCAGTAGGTATACATGCACCAAAAATTTTGTCAGAATCGTATTTTAACTCAAAATCTTTGATTTATTAGTTATCTTATAACTTTAATAAAAATGTCCAAAATGAACATGCATGCTACAAGCTAGCTCTGATACCAATTGAAATTCCATAGACCTTAATTAGACTCCTCTAATTATTTACTAAATTACTTTTAATTTAGTTTATAATGATCTATGTAACATGCATGCAAATATAAAGACATTTATATAAAAGAAGAAATTTCCTCACATTGATATGGAAAATATAAGGGCACAACAAGAACTCCTTCTTGTTGTTCTTGAGCTAATAATATGGATGAACACAAATAATCTCCAAAGTAGAAGATCTCCTCTAAGTTGCACCAAGATTAACCCAAATAATCTACCCTTATTATTAACTAGATAATAAGATAGATATTATTCTACTAATATTATGACTATATTACTACACTAGTAATACTTAGTAAATATTAGTGTTTGAGAGTTTTAGTAAGAATATGAGGTTTTGAGAGAAGTAAGAAAACAAAGCACAAAATGAAGTAAGTAAAAAATGAGCAACACTTGATCATTTTATAGGCCATTTGGCCGGACTTCACAAGCCAAAATAGGGCTCTTATTTTGTTCATTTGATCACATGCATTAGAGTGGAGTGTTGTAGAACAAGTGATGATTGTTTACTACTTGTTATGTCACTTTCATAAAGTAACTAAAGAGTAAAAATAAGAACAAAATCATCACCATGTAACTACTAGCCAACCGGCCACAATGGCCTTAGTTTGGTCCATTTTGATTTTTGATATTTGTCTTACAAATACTTATTGATCATATGGTTAATTATCTTGTATAATTAAGTGTTAATTTGATCATATAACAATTATATGACTCAATTAAATAAATAATATGTACTTAACATTTTAAGTAATATTTTACCATTATATCAATATATAATGGGTCCCACAATGCTTAGTTAATTTATTTTACAACTCCTTGTAAATATAATTAACTAATTACCTCTATCTCAAAACCTCAACTAATTTAGTAATTTAACGATTAATTACTAAGTTAAATCTTATTTAATCGTATTAAAATAAGATATAAATTTATTAGTCAATTATCGCATAATTGAAAAATAAGCTTAATCGAATTTGAGTTCTTAACTCAATTTCTAATAATTAACTCTCGTACATATCGAATATATGTAATGTACTAATTAACTGTATCGTATACAAATAATTAGTTACTATTTGGATTTCATCCTTTAGGTGTGACCGAAAGGGATCAGTTGATCACCGCCGTCAAACGACAATAACGTCAAACTCTAGTCAGCCAACCGTTATTGATTTACGTTAATCAACTGACTAATCATATATATAGTCAATAAATATCCCAATTATATTCCATAATAAGATTTATTATGTGGCGCACTTTTGTGGAGGACACCTACTCCAACAACTATATATTTTCTTATACATTGCAATGAATCGTGAAAATGCTCTTTCAACTATGAATAGTGTGAAATAAATAGTTAAGTGGTATATTATTTGGTTATAAATGGATTGAGTATTAGTCTACTAGATAACCGACTCAATCTAAATCGCACTGAAATTGAATCAATCCTCTATATATACTAGGACAATAAATATTGTCAAATGTTTTCCAGTGCATTCACCTAAATTTGGAAAAAAAAAGCGAGACTTGGCCCTGTTCTTTCCAGCTTAATTTCAGGTCGTTTGATTTCAGCTCGGCTCTATTCAACACAAATTAGTTTAGCTTTAACCAGTTCTATTCTTTTTATTTTTTTTTTGGAAAAGAAAGGTGCATTAATAAGTAAGAGTCAGTTTACAAGTACATCAAGGTGGGACGTCGGGGCTAAGTATCGTACAAGACGATAAACGATCTAAATTACAATAATCGATTACAAAAGGGGAGCAATGTCCCACTTCCAAAAACCACTAGTACTAGTATCTTTGATGGCAAAGCTAGCCATCTTATCCGCGACTTGATTTGCCGATCTCTTCTTGAAAATGATCTTCAAATGAGGCAAGGCCTTTAATTGTTCCCTACACTCAAGGAAAATGTTAGCAAAAGGGCCACAAGGTGTCTCAAACCCTAGGATAGCATCCACGGCATTAGAACAGTTCGAAGCCACCACAAAGTTTAGCTTTAGCAAGTTCTATTCAACTCACGTCTTCACAAAATTAAGTCTTATTTCAACTCCATTTACTTCAACTCGGTTCCATTCAATTTAGTTCAATTAAGCTCACCTTCATTTAACTCAGTTGAGCTCATTTCAGCCGAAAAAAATTGGGAGAATTAAGTTATCTTCTTTTACTATTAAAATACAGTATCTTATAATTAAACTATAATTTTTTCATTATTAAATTCAAAATTATGATCTTTTAATTCAAATAAAATAAGATTGATATGTGTAAACCATATAATTTAATACAAAAATAATAATATGGAAAAAAAATTTTTATTTTATAACTGAAAGATTGAAGGTTACAACTTTCGTAGATCTATTGATTCCATCCTACGAGCTAGGGTTTTGATAGTACTACGAGGGTCTTATCGACTTAATCTCGTAGGGAGAAGATGAGATCTTTTTTGTGACTTATTCCATCTTGCCTACAATTTGGTAGTAGAAAGACTGGGTCTTTTGACTTAATCTTGTTGGAGCTAGTGTCCTCCACAGTTAGTGCAATAACATAAATAAATCTCTGTAGGTTCACGATGTATACTTTGTATAATAATCAGTTGATTAACGTTTATCAATAACGGTTGGCTTGCTAGATAAGTTTGATGTTATTGTCATACAGATGGCGGTGACCAACTGGTCCCTAAAAGTCACACCTAAAGGATGTGTTTGAGAGATGTGATTATTTGAGAAAATAATCATATTGATGCCCTATTATATGACTAAAAGGTTAGTCAGTGTATTTGACTAAAAGTTTAGTCAATGTGATGATGAGACGATTATTTAATAACGATTAAATAATATAAGCTGAGACGAATTAAAAGTAATTCGTAATTAAATATAAACTGTTGTATTTAATTAGCATATATATATAATGTAAGCTTATGCGAATTAAAATGCTAATTCGTAAATTGAATATAAAATGTTATATTGAATTAGCAAATTATAATTATACGGATAATTATAATTAACGTATATATTATACGATTGTCATATTAGATGTTGTCAGACCGGTATTAATGTATCGGCTACAAAATGTTGTATGGACATATTAATACATGACAACACAAATGACATTTATAATAATAATACACATTATATATTAAAGCGAATTTAACCGAAAAAAATGTCTAGATTCATTCTGGAATTTTCGGTCAATGGGTAGTTATTTTGAGGAGAAAAATCTCCTCATAAAACCCTATAGTGTGCCGGGAGAAAATAGGGAAGGAGAGAAAAATTCTAACCCTAATTCATTTTCTCACAAGTGCCTCCATCATTCACACAACACAAAAAGTTACCAGTAACTTTTGGAAAAAGATTTCTAGCAAATTCAAGGGCATTTCTCATTCTGTCTTGGGTGCAACGATTAGGAGATATCATTATTTTGATATTGTTCTTAGGCCTTTAAGCAAGGACTAAAGGTTATTTCTAATCTCTATTCTTTTCTTGTATTCGTTTATGACTCGCATAATCAAGTTATTGCTTTTTCGTTATAATCCTATAATAATTGTATTGTGAGAATACTGATTTTCCCACAAGTGGTATCAGAGCATAGGCCACGAAATTGTTTTAATTTGATTTCATAAAACGAAACTGTTTTTCCGCTGTGTGTTTGTCTCGATCGAGAACTTGAGTGTCTCGATCGAGAAGTTTTTAGAGAGTTTTTTGTCTCGATCGAGAACTCGAGTGTCTCGATCGAGAAGTATTGTTTTTCTCAAATTTTTAGGTCGATCGAGAAGCTTGTTCGCTCGATCGAGAACTTGAGTGTCTCGATCGAGTGATGTCTATTCTCGATCGAGGTTCCTGTTTGTCGACTAGGAAGAATTAGTCGATCGAGTAAACAGTATACTCGATTGACACGTTTTCTTTTCGATCGAGAGAATTAATCGTTTAATTTCTTCTCAATCGAGCACCTTACAGAATCGTATTTCCTTTCGTATTCGTTTTCATTTAGATTTATTTTGTTATTTTTAATCTGTTAAAATAACATACAATAGATTTGTAGATGTTTTAATATAATAAAGATTAGGTTAAAATGAAAATGGAAATGATGTTGAATGAGTTTATCATTTGAAAGGATATTAATTTTTCCCTATTTTATCGATAAGGACCATTTTGCCGAAAAAAAAAAATTTCTACCGAAATTTTTATTACTGTTTTTTTGCCGTGTACAAGTTTTTTTTGGGCCATTAATTGTGCATCATTCGGATTGTGTATAATTAAAGTGAAACGGTTCACATATGCTAAATATTTTACATTTTAAAGCAGTTTGAAATGTTTTAGGATAGTTCATTTTATCAGTAAAATGAATCGAGATTGTAATTAATGTGGTAATTACAGAATCACCACATAATTATAATCTATGTTAAAAGGGTGGTTTGGATAATAAAACAACGTAAGAAATGTATTATGTCTTGCATGTTTTATTTTAGTTGGTGCTTTTATAATATCTTTTGGATTGTTTGAATTAATCTTTAACGTATTTTTACAATCAGTTGTAACTTAGTGTGACCTTAGTAGATTGTGTTACCGTAATGATGGTAACATAGTCTTGGATGTATTTTGAGATCTCGAATCTCCATTATTTTTAGTTTTGGGTTTTGAAATTAGTATGTAATAAATAGGATCACAATGTAATTTTATTTGTTGTAATTTCAAAGAAGACTAAAGATGGAGATTGGAGCTCACTCCCGCTACATGGACCAAGAAGGGTGATCAAGTCAAGCTTCGAGGGTCCAATCAGTTGGATTCCACGTTGTATTTTATTCTTTTTGGTAGGATAGGCCACACTAGGACATGTTTTTCCTTTTATGTTTTTCATTCTCGTTTACTTTCCATCACATGATAGATAATTGCATCATATTCCGCCTAAACCAAACCACCTAAAAATGCATGAAAATGATTCATACAGTTTGAATATTTTAATCATGGACATACAGATGTCACTCGCTTTTAGGGCCATCACCTTAGTTAAATCATTCTCGAGTTGCTAGACATTCGTTCACTTAAAATGTATTAAAGTTAAGATGATGGGACCTTCCCCTATAACTAAAATTGAGACTAGTCTTTATAGGGAAAACTACAATGAACCTCTTCTTCGTCGGAAGTCATGATATGACCCCTTCTACGTTGGGTAAGTAGTGAGTGTTGACCTATTTTTATCTCAACATTATAGTACGAGTAATATCTCGTGATTATGATGGACTAAAGATAGAATTTACAGAAATTTATCGACCAGGAATTCTAAAAGTAGAATTAGCCAAGAGGTTGGCTTATCAATTTACAGAATTGAGTCTTGGGATCATTTATATAATTCTTGAGGGAGGTCAATTGTATAAATGCACGAGTCATCGCATTAAACAGTTTTTCATTAGACTCAAATTTAAAACGATGAATACTTATCATATTTATTTTCTTTTCACAGTTTTTGAATCCGTTATATACAGATATAACTGCTAATAACAAATGGCTGGCCATACTGATGACCCAATGCCAAGTGCCACGCTCGGACGTGAGTCCTGGCTTAAGATGTTCATGGACACTATGAATCAGTCAACGCGACTGAAGAATAAAGGGTCCAACTTTGCGGACTGGGAGGCGGCATTACGGAATGCTGCCATTGCTGACGGTAAGCTCAAGTACTTGACTGAGCCACTACCGCCAAACCCAGGCCCCAATGCAGGAGCAAATGAATCACTTGCTTATAGTGATTTCGTAATGGAGGCGGGTGAGATAAAGGAACGTATCATCTTTTCAATGGAATCCAATTTGCAAAGACGCTTCATTGCCAAAGGTGAAAAAGATTTCACCAGCTCGCTAACGAGTACAAAAGCTTACGGGATCGTTAGCTCTGAGCACATGTCGCTTCATTGAAGCGAAACTCCAGAAGGGCCAAGCAGTTAGCCCACACATTCTTGATATGATTGAGAATGTCGAGAAACTGGAGGCACTTGGTTGCAAAATCGATGAGAAGATCGTCATAGAC
Organism: Heliosperma pusillum; assembly: GCA_022085475.1. NCBI lineage: Eukaryota > Viridiplantae > Streptophyta > Magnoliopsida > Caryophyllales > Caryophyllaceae > Heliosperma > Heliosperma pusillum. The sequence continues at coordinate 14,503 of JAIUZE010075105.1, read as the reverse complement.
CGCGTTCTTCATTCACTTCATGATGGCTTTGCCCTTTTCAGGGCAAATTACTATATGAATGATATGAAGAAGAGTCTTCATCAGCTCCACTCACTCCTCGTACAGACAGAGAGTGATCTGAAATTGAGTGGGAGTCTGAAACAGGACGTTCTCATGATTGCCAACAAGGGCAAAGGTAGGGGCAAGGCTCAGGCCAACCTAGCTGTAGGGAAGCCGAAGTTCAAAAAGCCAGGGCAAGGCAAGAGTGGGCCTGGTGAGACTAGCGGTAGCTCACAAGGCAAGACAAAGAGCAAAGAATACGTGGAGTGCCACCATTGCCACAAGATTGGGCATTGGAGGCGGAACTGCCCCGTGTATGCTGAAGACGTAAAATCAGGCCGCGTCACTCCTGTTGGTACGTCATCTTTTATTCATATGATTGAGATTAACCATGCAAGTTTCGGAACTTGGGTACTAGATACTGGTTGTGGTTCTAATCTGTGCAATCATTTGCAGGGCCTAAGAAACATCACAACTCTCGCAAGGGGTGATGTGGACCTGCGAGTGGGGAATGGAGCAAGAGTAGCTGCCGTTTCAGTGGGAACATATGTAATCCAACTCCCGAGTGGATTTGAGTTATTTCTGAATAACTGTTACTATGTACCCAGTTTATCTAAAAACATTATTTCTGTTTCCGTACTTGATAAGGACGGTTTTTCGTTTGTAATAAAGGATAATAGCTGTATTTTCTCTTTAAACGAAATGATTTATGGTAAAGCAGTTTCCATGAATGGGATTTATGTTTTAGATCAAACCACAAATATAATGCATGTGAGTAGTAAGAAAGCAAAGGTTGGTGACAAAGATCAAACCTATCTATGGCATTGCCGTATGGGACACATAAATGAAAAACGCGTGAAGAAGCTCATTGACAATGGGACTATCTCCCCATTTGACTATGGATCTTTTGGCACATGTGAATCATGTCTCATAGGCAAAATGACTCGAATTTCCTTCAAAGGTGTTGGAATGCGCGTTGCTGACCTATTAGGACTCATACATACTGATGTGTGTGGACCTATGTCAATCAACGCTAGAGATGGCTCTAGATATTTTATCACTTTCACGGACGATTTGAGTAGATATGGATATGTCTACTTAATGAAGCATAAAAGTGAGTCCTTTGACAAGTTCAAGGAATTCCAGAATAAGGTTGAAAACCAACTGGATAGAAAGATTAAAGCACTACGTTCAGATCGTGGTGGCGAATATCTTTCGAATGATTTTGATCAACACCTTAAAGACTGTGGTGTAGTACTACAGTTAACTCCACCTGGAACACCACAATTGAATGGTGTGTCCGAACGGAGAAATCGAACATTACTTGATATGGTTCGCTCCATGATGAGTCACCCGGTTGTACCTGATTCATTGTGGGGTGATGCTCTTTTGTCAACTGCTCTAATACTTAACCGAAGTCCGTCTACAGTTTGTTACATACTCCATATGAATTATGGCAGGGACGGTCCCTAAATTGTCCTTTATTTCAGTGTTTGGGGCTGCGAGGCTTATGCAAGTTAGACTCTGACGAGAACTCGGCCCACGACGTCAAGACATACTTTATTGGTTTATCCAAAAAGGGATGTTTGTGTTGGACCAGTGTCCTCCACAGTTAGTGCAATAATATATATAAACTCTAGATGTTTTCACAAGGTATACTTTGTATAATAATCAGTTGATTAACGTTTATCAATAACGGTTGGCTTGCTAGATAAGTTTGACGTTATTGTCATACAGATGGCGGTGATCAACTGGTCCCTAAAAGTCACACCTAGAGGATGTGTTTGAGAGATGTGATTATTCGAGAAAATAATCATATTGATGCCCTATTATATGACTAAAAGGTTAGTCAGTGTATTTGACTAAAAGTTTAGTCAATGTGATGATGAGACGATTATTTAATAACGATTAAATAATATAAGCTGAGACGAATTAAAAGTAATTCGTAATTAAATATAAACTGTTGTATTTAATTATCATATATATAATGTAAGCTTATGCGAATTAAAATGTTAATTCGTAATTGAATATAAAATTTTATATTGAATTAGCAAATTATAATTATACGGATAATTATAACTAACGTATATATTATACGATTGTCATAAAAGATGTTGTCAGACCGGTATTAATGTATCGACTACAAAATGTTGTATGGACATATTAATACATGACAACACAAATGACATTTATAATAATAATACACATTATATATTAAGCGAATTTAACCGAAATAAAGTCCATATTCACTCTGGAATTTTCGGTCCATTAGTGGTTAATTAGAGGAGAAAATATCTCCCCATATAACCTAATTTGGGCCGTGAGAAATGAAGATTAGGGAGAAAATTATTCTAACCCTAATTCATTCTCTCTTGTGCCTCCATCTCTAAACATCACAAAATTAAAAAGTGAACAGTAACATTTCACAAAACATTCTAGCAAATTAAAGGGCATTTCTCATTCTATCTTGGGTGCTACGATTAGGAGATATCATCATTTTGATATTGTTCTTAGGCCATTAAAGCAAGGACTAAAGGTTATTTTTAATCTCTCGCTTATTATGCATTTTCGTTTATGACGATTAATCTTATAATCATAATTTCATTATAATCCTGAATGATTTAAAGGGAAGTATACGGATATTTTCCCACAAGTGGTATCAGAGCCATAGGGCTATGAAATTGTTTATATGATTTTCGTAAATTTTGAATTTGTATAATATTTTTAAAAAAAAAAAATTTCATTTCGGCAAAAATTTTTTTTATGCCGTGTGTTTTATTTTTTTTTGGGTGTTCCATTTTGATTCAAATATTGTTATTTTAAAAGGTTGAGATAATAATATATGAATTTGTAGATGTTTTGATTTAATAATGATTGAATTACAACGTAAATGGAATTTGATATGAATGTTAATGAACATCCTTTTGCTTTATATTTTCGGTATAAAATGATCTAGATATTCATGTTAAAAGGTTAATTTGAATCATCTAGTTTGTATCAATGTTTAATATCGATTAGATATTGTTTGTTTGTACCGATCTAGTTAATATAAGCATGATCGAATTAAAACCGTTTAATTTGATTTTTTTTTTGCTGCCAGTATACTATTCACAGAATTAAAAAAAAATTCTTTTTTTTAAAAGTGGAGCCGCGGTTTTTTTTTTTAAAGGATTTTCGGTTTTTTGGTATAAACCGAGAGAGAAAAAAAAAATTATTGGTACCTGCTACTGTTCATACGTGAATTGTAATAATAAAAAAAAAAATCGTTTTATTGATTAAAACAATTTTTGTATTGTACATTATAAAGATAATGTATGTTTGTTTTGTGAAAAACTTCACAAAATTTTTGATACCATGTTATTTTAAAAAGTTTTAAAATAATGTTGTTGTAATTCATATTGGTTATGAATTTCATTGGATTTTGATTGAAATCTCGTGATGAATTACGGAATCGTCACATGATTTAATGGTGGTTTGGATAATTAATCAACATAATTTATGCATTATGTTTTGTATGATTAATTTTTAGTTGATGCTTTTATTATGTTGAATGTTGGTGAATGGTTTAATTTTACGCATTTTTGTACAATCAGTTGTAATTTACTAGTGTGGCCTTAGTAGATTATGTTTTCGTAATGATGGAAACATAGTCTTGGTTGTATTTTGAGATCTCGTATCTCCCCTTTGTAATTTTAATTTTTGGAATCATTTTGAATTAGAATGTAAATAGGTTTACATTTGTAATTTTTAAAATGTATTTTGAGAAGATTCAAGATGGAGATCGGATGGCTCACTCCCGCTATATGGACCAAGATGGAACATCAAGACAAGCTTCTCGGGTCCAAGGGTGGATTCCAACTTGTATTTTGTTCATTTTGGTAGTTAGGCCACACTAGGTGTTTTATTTTGCGTTTTATTTTTCCATTCTCGTTGCTTTATTCACATGATAGATAATTGCATCATATTCCGCCTAAACCAAACCACCTAAAAATGCATGAAAAATGATTCATACAGTTTGAATATTTTAATCATGGACATACAGATGTCACTCGCTTTTAGGGCCATCACCTTAGTTTAAATCATTCTCGAGTTGTTAGACATTCGTTCACTTAAAATGAATTAAAGTTAAGATGATGGGACCTTCCCCTATAAATAAAATTGAGACTAGTCTTTATAGGGAAAACTACTATGAACCTCTTCTTCGTCGGAAGTCATAATATGACCCCTTCTACGTTGGGTAAGTAGTGAGTGTTGACCTATTTTTATCTCAACATTATAGTACGAGTAATATCTCGTGACTATGATGGACTAAAAATAGAATTTACAGAAATTTATCGACCAGGAATTCTAAAAGTAGAATTAGCCAAGAGGTTGGCTTATCAATTTACAGAAATTGAGTCTTGGGATCATTTATATAATTCTTGAGGGAGGTCAATTGTATAAATGCACGAGTCATCGCATTAAACAATTTTTCATTAGACTCAAAATTAAAACGATGAATACTTATCATATTTAATTTCTTTTTCACAGTTTTTGAATTCGTTATATACAGATATAACTGCTAATAACAAATGGCTGGCCATACTGATGACCCAATGCCAAGTGCCACGCTCGGACGTGAGTCCTGGCTTAAGATTTTCATGGACACTATGAATCAGTCAACGCGACTGAAGAATAACGGATCCAACTTTGCGGACTGGGAGGCGGCATTACGGAATGCTGCCATTGCTGACAGTAAGCTCAAGTACTTGACTGAGCCACTACCGCCCAACCCAGGCCCCAATGCAGGAGCCAATGAATCACTTGCTTATAGTGATTTCATGATGGAGGCGGGTGCGATAAAGAACGTACTCATCTTTTCAATGGAATCAAATTTGCAAAGGCGATTCATTGCCCATGGTGCGAATAAAATTGTCACCACGCTCTCTAACGAGTTCTCGAAAGCTCCGAGGATCGTTAGCTACGAGCATACCTGTCGCTTCTTTGAGGTGAAACTCCAGAAGGGCCAAGCGGTTAGCCCACACATTCTTGATATGATTGAGAATGTCGAGAAACTGGAGGCACTTGGTTGCAAAATCGATGAGAAGATCGTCATTGACCGCGTTCTCCATTCACTTCATGATGGTTTTGCCCTTTTCAGGGCAAATTACTATATGAATGATATGAAGAAGAGTCTTCATCAGCTCCACTCACTTCTCGTCCAGACCGAGAGTGATCTGAAATTGAGTGGGAGTCTGAAACAGGACGTTCTCATGATAGCAAACAAGGGCAAAGGTAATGGCAAGGCTAAGGCCAACCTAGTTGTAGGGAAGCCGAAATTCAAAAAGCCAGGGCAAGGCAAGAGTGGGCCTGGTGAGACTAGCGATAGCTCACAAGGCAAGACAAAGAGCGATGAAGGTAACGTGGAGTGCCACCATTGCCACAAGCTTGGGCATTGGAGGAGGAACTGCCCCGTGTACCGTGAGGACATAAAAGCAGGCCGCGTCTCTCCTGTTGGTATGTCTTCTTCTTTTATTCATATGATTGAGAATAACCATGCAAGTTTCGGAACTTGGGTATTAGATACTGGTTGTGCTTCTCATCTGTGTAATCATTTGCAGGGCCTAAGAAACATCACAACTCTCGCAAGGGGTGATGTGGACCTGCGAGTAGGGAATGGAGCAAGAGTAGCTGCCGTTTCAGTGGGAACATATGTAATCCAACTCCCGAGTGGATTTGAGTTATTTCTGATAACTGTTACGATGTACCCGTTTAATCTAAACCATTATTTCTGTTTCCGTACTTAATAAGGACGGTTTTTCGTTTGTAATAAAGGATAATAGCTGTATTTTCTCTTTAAACGAAATGATTTATGGTAAAGTAGTTTCCATGAATGGGATTTATGTTTTAGATCAAACCACAGATATAATGCATGTGAGTAGTAAGAAAGCAAAGGTTGGTGACAAAGATCAAACCTATTTATGGCATTGCCGTATGGGACACATAAATGAAAAACGCGTGAAGAAGCTCATTGACAATGGGACTATCTCTCCATTTGACTATGAATCTTTTGGCACGTGTGAATCATGTCTCATAGGCAAAATGACTCGAATTTCCTTCACAGAGGTGTTGACACTGCGCTCTGCTGACCTATTAGGACTCCTACATACTGATGTGTGTGGACCTATGTCAATCAACGCTAGAGATGGCTATAGATATTTTATCACTTTCACGGACGATTTGAGTAGATATGGATATGTCTACTTAATGAAGCATAAAAGTGAGTCCTTTGACAAGTTCCAGGAATTCCAGAATAAGGTTGAAAACCAGCTGGATAGAAAGATTAAAGCACTACGTTCAGATCGTGGTGGCGAATATCTTTCGAATGAGTTTGATCAACACCTTAAAAACTGTGATGTAGTACTACAGTTAACTCCACCTGGAACACCTCAATTAAATGGTGTGTCCGAACGGAGAAATCGAACATTACTTGATATGGTTCGATCCATGATGAGTCACACGGTTGTGCCTGATTCATTGTGGGGCTATGCTCTTTTGTCAGCTGCTCTTATACTTAACCGAAGTCCGTCTAAAGCTGTTGACAAGACTCCATTTGAAATATGGAAGGGAACAGTCCCTAACTTGTCCTTTATTCGGGTTTGGGCTGCGAGGCTTATTCAAGTGGAGACCTGCCGATAGCCTCGGCCCACGTCGGTCAAGACCAGTACCTTTAATTGGTTATCCAAAGGTGATGTTTGGTCATTGACGTTTAACTCGCCTACCGACATCGCGTTTTTTGTTGCGGTTAGTGGCGACGTTTTAGCGAAAGAATTTCTCGAGAATAGGACAACTGAATGGAACCTCTCGAACTGTCGGAGATTCAAGAACCAACAACCGAGCGACCAATGGAGGAAATTGTTCCTTCATCATCAGCTGCGGTAAATATTCCTTTGGAACGTAGGAGGTCGGGTAGACACTCTATTCCTCCATACAGATACATTGGTATGGTCGAGGAGAATGAGAGTGATGACGTTTTACTCCTTGAGAGTAACGAACCCGCTACCTATAAAGGTGCTGTGACCTGTTCCGACTCTAAGCTATGGCTTGATGCCATGCAATCCGAGATGGACTCTATGTATGAGAATGACGTATGGGATCTGGTTGACTTACCTGATAAGGCTCGGCCTCTTCAGTGCAAATGGCTTTATAAAATAAAGCATTATGTAGAAGGACAACCAGATACATACAAGGCACGACTAGTGGCAAAAGGTTTCACTCAAGTGCAAGGATTGCACTATGATGAAATTTTTGCACCCGTAGTTATGCTGCGTTCCATTCGGATAATCTTAGCGATTGCCGCCTTTCATGACTATGAAATTTGGCAAATGGACGTGAAAACCGCCTTCTTAAACGGTTATTTGGAGGAGGAGTTGTACATGGTACAACCCAAAGGTTTCATTGATCCTAAACATCCTAAGAAGGTTTGCAAGCTTAAGCGTTCCATCTATGGACTTAAGCAGGCTTCTCGGAGTTGGAATCATCGTTTCGACCAGGTGATAAAAGAGAATGGAATTACTCGATCGGTCGAGGAACCATGCTTATATATCAAGTCGAGTGGGAGCAAGATTGTCTTCCTAATATTGTATGTTGATGACATACTCTTGATTGGGAATGACATAGCTCTCTTAACTTCGGTAAAAGTTTGGTTAAAGAACCATTTCCAGATGAAAGATCTGGGTGAAGCACAAAGAATTTTGGGGATCCGTATCTACAGAGATAGATCACGACGGATTTTATCCCTCAGTCAGGAGTCTTATATAGATAAGATTCTTGAGAGGTTCAGCATGACCAACTCCAAGAAGGGGAACCTTCCAATGGTCTCTGGCATGCAGTTGAGTAAAGCTCAGGCACCAAAGACATCGGAAGAGGTCGAGCGCATGAGTCGGATTCCTTATGCATCAGCTATCGGATCGATCATGTATGCCATGATATGCACACGTCCAGACGTGGCATATGCATTGAGTATGACAAGTCGATACCAAGGCAATCCAGGTGAAACACACTGGGCTGTTAAGAATATCCTTAAGTACCACGAGGACTAAGGATTGGGTAATTGACGGATGATGCTACACTGAGCTATGCGGCATCGGTTACGCAGATTCCAGCTTCAACGGATCGGATGACTCGAAATCTCAGTCTGATTCGTTTTTTTACTCTTAAGGGCGCTGCTGTCAGCTGGAAAGAGCTCCAAACAATCTGTTAAGGCAGATTCTACGACTGATCCCGAGTACTATGATGGCTGCGTCAGAAGCTGCGAAGGAAGCTATATGATTCTTCCATTCTTACCAGACTAACTTAGTTCCTTAGTTTCGGATGACCCGATCACCACCACTATAACCGAGGCTAACATGTACAACGGAAGGCTCACATGATCCGAGATTACGTGGAGCAAAGGGAGATAGTGATAGACAAGATTGCTACGGATGATAACGTCGCAGATCCCCTCACTAAACCATTGAGATATGATAAGCATGAAGGGCACGTTATTTCCATGGGAATCAAACGTGTTCCTGAGTTGTATTAGTTGTTTTGTATGGATTAGACACCTGTATCTTTTTCATAAAAACTATCTATAAAATCATCGTTTTGTTTATATTTTGTTTTTCATGTGGGTTGTACGGACAACATTGAACACCACAAAGTGAACTGAATTAAATTATATTTGTTTTGGTCCGTAATTGCCTACATGAGCTGATAACTCTGGCAATTATTTTGTGACGTCGATTGATGGTGGGTTCAACGAGCCATAAGTCAAACTGTTGACTGATCGATCACAGATGCGAGTTATAATGATACTGCGCAGGACATTTTGTGACGACGTTATGGAGTCCTAAATGTTTCGGAACCTTAGGTGCCAGGTCGTGGATAGGACATCCATAGTGTTCCTAGAGTCGATTCTTTTGACTATCGACTGTCTCTTGAGATAAAGGCAGTTTTTTGGGTGACTTTGGTTTCTTTCTCATGCTCGACCGTAACAGGAGGCTAAGTAGATTTTCACTGGGTCATTTCATACTGCACTTGTATCTGCAAGATTCGAGTTGAAGAAAATATCCCACCTTTATCAGGATATGCTATTTCTCAGGGCCACTCGAGGAGCTGTAACTGAAATGCATGGCCATGCTCGAATATAGATTCGTTTATCAGTTAAGTTACTCTCTAGTCGGGGAAACCACTCTTGATACTGATCACTTGTAAACTACGACCTTTGTGAAGACGGACTTTGCAAATTGGTTTACATTGAGTGGGAGAAATTTATTATGGATATGAGAATCGGTTATCGCACATACACTTGTACGGACAAGTGGGAGATTGTTGGAGCTAGTGTCCTCCAGTTAGTGCAATAACATAAATAAATCTCTGTAGGTTCACAGGGTATAATTTGTATAATAATCAGTTGATTAACGTACATCAATAACGGTTGGCTTGCTAGATAAGTTTGACGTTATTGTCATACAGATGGCGGTGATCAACTGGTCCCTAAAAGTCACACCTAAAGGATGTGTTTGAGAGATGTGATTATTTGAGAAAATAATCATATTGATGCCCTATTATATGACTAAAAGGTTAGTCAGTGTATTTGACTAAAAGGTTAGTCAATGTGATGATGAGACGATTATTTAATAACGATTAAATAATATAAGCTGAGACGAATTAAAAGTAATTCGTAATTAAATATAAACTGTTGTATTTAATTAGCATATATATAATGTAAGCTTATGCGAATTAAAATGTTAATTCGTAATTGAATATAAAATGTTATATTGAATTAGCAAATTATAATTATACGGATAATTATAATTAACGTATATATTATACGATTGTCATATTAGATGTTGTCAGACCGGTATTAATGTATCGACTACAAAATGTTGTTTGGACATATTAATACATGACAACACAAATGACATTTATAATAATAATACACATTATATATTAAAGCAAATTTAACCGAAATAAAGTCCAGATTCACTCTGGAATTTTCGGTCCATTAGTGGTTAATTAGAGGAGAAAATATCTCCCCATATAACCTAATTTGGGCCGTGCGAAATGAAGATTAGGGAGAAAATTATTCTAACCCTAATTCATTCTCACTTGTGCCTCCATCTCTAAACATCACAAAATTAAAAAGTGAACAGTAACCTTTCACAAAACATTCTAGCAAATTCAAGGGCATTTCTCATTCTATCTTGGGTGCTACGATTAGGAGATATCATCATTTTGATATTGTTCTTAGGCCATTAAAGCAAGGAATAAAGGTTATTTCTAATCTCTTGCTTATTATGCATTTTCGTTTATGACTATTAATCTTATAATCATAATTTCATTATAATCCTGAATGATTTAAAGGGAAGTATACGGATATTTTCCCACAGTTTGGTCATTACTTTTACTCGCCTACCGAACATCGAGTTTTTGTTGCGGCTAGTGCGACGTTCTTAGAGAAAGAGTTTCTCGAGAATAGGACAAGTAATGGAACCTTCGATCTGTCGGAGATTCAAGAACCAACAACCGAGCAACCAATGGAGGAAACTGTTCCTTCATCATCGGCTGCGGTTAATATTCCTTTGGAACCCAGGAGGTCGGGTAGAGTCTTCATTCCTCCAGACAGATACATTGGTATGGTCGAGGAGAATGAGAGAGATGACGTTTTACTCCTAGAGAGTAACGAACCCGCTACCTATAAAGGTGCCATGACATGTTCCGACTCTAAGCTATGGCTTGACGCCATGCAATCCGAGATGGACTCTATGTATGAGATTGACGTATGGGATCTGGTTGACTTACCTGATAAGGTTCGGCCTCTTCAGTGCAAATGGCTTTACAAAATAAAGCATTCTGTAAAAGGACAACCACATACCTACAAGGCACGACTAGTGGCAAAGGGTTTCACTCAAGTGCAAGGATTGCACTATGATGAAATTTTTGCACCCGTAGTTATGCTGCGTTCCATTCGGATAATCTTAGCGATTGCCGCTTTTCATGACTATGAAATTTGGCAGATGGATGTGAAAATCGCCTTCTTAAACGGTTATTTGGAGGAGGAGTTGTAAATGGTACAACCCGAAGGTTTCATTGATCCTAAAAATCCTAAGAAGGTATGCAAGCTTAAGCGTTCCATTTATGGACTTAAGCAGGCTTCTCGGAGTTGGAATCATCATTTCGACCACGTAATAAAAGAGAATGGATTTACTCGATCATTCGAGGAACCATGCTTATATATCAAGTCGAGTGGGAGCAAGATTGTCTTCCTAATATAGTATGTCGATGACATACTCTTGATTGGGAATGACATACCTCTCTTAACTTCGGTAAAAGTTTGGTTAAAGAACCACTTCCAGATGAAAGATTTGGGCGAGGCACAAAGAATTTTGGGGATCCGTATCTACAGAGATAGATCACGACGGATGTTATCCCTCAGTCAGGAGTCTTATATAGATAAGATTCTTGAGAGGTTCAGCATGACCAACTCCAAGAAGGGGAACATTCCAATGATTTCTGGGATGCAGTTGAGTAAAGCTCAGGCACCAAAGACATCGGAAGAGGTCGAGCACATGAGTCGGATTCCTTATGCATCAGCTATAGGATCGATCATGTATGCCATGATATGCACACGTCCAGACGTGGCATATGCATTGAGTATGACAAGTCGATACCAAGGCAATCCAGGTGAAACACACTGGATGACTGTTAAGAATATCCTTAATTACCTACGGAGGACTAAGGGTTGGGTATGACTTATTATGGAGGTGACACTGAGCTATGCGCAATCGGTTACGCATATGCTAGCTTCCAAACGGATCGAGATGACTCGAAATCTCAGTCTGGATTCGTTTTTACTCTTAATGGCGCTGCAGTCAGCTGGAAAAGCTCCAAACAAAGTGTTATAGCATATTCTACGACTGAGTCCGAGTACTATGCTGCTTCAGAGGCTGCGAAGGAAGCTATATGGATGCGTCAGTTCTTACAGGGACTAACTGTAGTTCCTAGTTCGGATGACCCGATCATCATCTATTGTGATAATAGTGGTGCCATCTTCCAGGCTAAGGAGCCTAAGTCCAGCAAAAAGTCTAGGCATGTACAACGGAAGGCTCACATGATCCGAGATTACGTGGAACAAAAGGAGATAGTGATAGACAAGATTGCTACGGATGATAACGTTGCAGATCCTCTCACTAAACCGTTAAGATATGATAAGCATGAAGGGCACATTATTTCCATGGGAATCAAACGTGTTCCTGAGTTGTATTAGTTGTTTTATATGGATTAGACACCTGTATCTTTTTCATAAAATTATCTATGAAACAAGAGATGAAATAGAGATACCTAGGTGACGATCAATAACGAAAGTGATGACAATAATAGAAATCCCTTGCATAGAATAATCGTTCCTTGAATTACAACACCTGTACCCAACAAAGTAGATTACAAAGATTGAAATTCTTATTGATCTAAGCTAAAGTTTTGATGTAGAAAGGACAGAAATAAACTAAGAACTAAAGATGAAAAGAGGAAGAAAATGATCTAAACTAGAATTTCTAAACTAAAGAGAAGAGAAAAGATTATTCTAAAGAGGATGTAGAAGAGATGTGTGAAGAGGATTGTGTTGAGAAGAGTGGTTGGAGCATCCTTTGTTGGAGCCAGTGTCCTCCACAGTTAGTGCAATAACATAAATAAATCTATGTAGGTTCACAGGGTATACTTTGTATAATAATCAGTTGATTAACGTTTATCAATAACGGTTGGCTCGCTAGAAGTTTGACGTTATTGTCATTTTATTATGGCGGTGATCAACGGGTCCCTATAAGTCACACCTATAGGATGTGTCTGAGAGATGTGATTATATGAATAATATAGTCATATTGATGCCTTATACGACTAAAAGGTTAGTCGATGTATTTGACTAAAAGGGTAGTCAAAAATGATGATGATAGACGGATTAAACTGTTAATTCGTAAATTGAATATAAACTGTTATATTTAATTAATGTAAATAATGTTAGCTTAAACGAACTAATCAGTTAATTCGTGATTAAATATAAACCGGTATATTTAATTAAGCAAATGTATTACTCGTAATAATTATTGTAAATATTGTCAGACATGTATTAATAAATCGACTGCAAAAGGTTGAGTGGACTTATTAATAAGATGACGATATTAGTGACGATAATTATAATAATACAATGGATGTTATTTACTAGGTGTGACTGAAAAATATGAAGCAATAAATGGATATCTACTCGGTCCAAATGGGTTTGGGAAAGAATCCTAAATGCAATTTCTTATTTTAGGAAAACCTAGCTAGTATGATTAGGAGAGAATAAAAAGAAAAATACCTAGGGTTTTTGAAAAAAAAAATGACGGCACAATCAAAACACCAGGGTGATTTTTCTCTCAATTTTTCTCTCTAGATCTATCATCAAACCTCACATAAAATTAGCGGTAATTTTGTATAATCGTTCTAGCACGATTAAGGCATATCAAGGAGCATTTTGGGTGCAACTAGTAGGAGATATCATACTTTTGATATTGTTCTTAAGCCAATTTGCAAGGACCAAAGGTTGATTTTTATCTCTTATTTATATCGTTATTTTCATATATGACTCGTTAGTTCGTATCTTATAATTTTTTTATAATCCTGAAATTTAGAGGTGAAATATACGGATATTTTCCCACATCCTTTATATAGCATTAAGGTTTCGTGGGAAAGGGGTCGAGCATTGAACATATAGGACAAAAGGAGGAAGTTGAAGCAATTTGCTCGAAGCAGCAGGGATCCCTGATCGGGTACACACTTACCCGATCGGGTAAGTTGTCATCTGGGTCCTTTGACTCTCGTTTCATCTCCCCTCGCATATGACTTGACTTCCAACATCCCCCTTGACCTCTTGAGTCGGGTTTGTTGATAGGGTTTGATGTAGAATGATGAATTCTTCGCCTAACTGATTGATCTTCCGACAACTGCGAAACTGTCTTTACTTCTTCTCTCTTTTGAATTAGTGAACTTTCTTGAAATGCCTTTGACATGGTTAAGCTTGCATCTTCAAATCGTCGGGTTCTAGGCAAATGCTCGGGAATATAGAAAAAGGGCGTAGAAACGTCACTTTCCCTACAAAACAGGTTAGAACATAAGAATTCGCCTAGAAGACGATATTAGCTCATAAAATGGCTTAACAAAGCACAAATGATATACAAAACCGAGCTAAAATGGGGGTTAAAATCATACAAATATTCACTTATCAAACTCCCCCAAGCTAAACCTTTGCTTGTCCTTAAGCAAACATAACAAACAATACCAGGACAAGGGTTGCAAGCATTGGCTACTACACCATCAAGAAACAAATCTCAACGTAAAACTTTGGAAACATCATGAATCATAACCCAAAAACAACGTGGGCAAGAATGATACATAAACATGGCTGAGA